>OZ021683.1:16815176-16843190 GCA_963978505.1 Listrodromus nycthemerus | reverse complement strand
CGAGGCAAGAGATCGGCATACGCGCCGTAGAAGTCGACTGTCTCCTCGTCCGGATTCGACCGATCGCACACACGTGCGCACGCGTGTTTACCGCTGTCAATTATCCGCGGTAGCTTTTCTCTCTTTCACCATGGTCGTTGATATAATTTATTGTAACGAGCGGTGTGTAAGTAGCTGTGTAATTTATGTGACCGCGACGGGGGCGGCGAGCGGTGAGGCGGTCGCGGTGAAATAAAAACAAAATCCCGATTCATCCAGCCGCAAAGTATTCAAATGTGATTGAACGTTACGCCGGGCATTAATAAACGCCGGTACATCAATGTTCAGCGATACGACGTCGCCGAGAATATTAAACCCTCGATCGAATGGCGAATTTGTGGCACCCAACCGTACAAACTATCTCGGAATCATTTTATTTAAAGCTTATTAACAACCTGTAATTGATAACGCTTGCGTAACCTTTAGACCCCTTTACGTCCGCCGCTGTAACGTACAGCGCCCATTTCCACAAGACGTACGTACCGTCTCGATGCATCGGAGATGTATGCGTTATAGAGAGATCCTCGCGCTAGAGCTCGCGAACGAGACCGCGGGCACACCCGCACCTCGTCGTTTATTAATGAGAACTTAAGCGGGACGGCTGAGACACTATTTATATATATATATATATATATATATATATATATATATATATATATATATGTATAACGTTGCTTCGCGTCGAGTATCTTTCGCGAGAGCTATATAGCTACTAAGTATACTTAGTCCGGAGTCTCTCGTACCGTATCCCTTCTCTGTACATACTCGAGTGAGGTCCACACGATTCTCGCGTGACCCGTGAACTCTTACACGCAACGAGATCTTCGCCGCAACTCGCGCGCGAGATCCCTTCTCCATCTCTCTTTCCCCGGCAGAGAGAAAGAGAGAGACACGCTCGCTCCTCCGCTCTCACTCGTCCTGCAGCGCCTCGTCCTGATGCATCCAACGATGCGGTACCAGAGAGCCGCCGCGCCTTGACGCTCACCTACGAAGGCCCCATAAGCACGCCTCGCCGCCTCCGGCCCTAATAAATTACCCCTCTTACATATATCTCGCACGAGCGAGGGAGTATACCGTACGAGTGAGAGAACGACCGTTTGAACTCCCGCGGACCATTATAACCGCGGCACCTACTTATAAGCTTATACTATATATATATATATATTGTGTGTGGTATGTATTACCAAACGATTGAATTGCCGCGACGAGAGATGATGTTACTCTGGACTCATTCGATTCCGCACGTTTCTTACGCAGTCTCTCGCTATTATTATTATTATTTATTTATTTTTTTAAATAAATGGAAAAAGCGAACTGTAGGAATTATCTGTAAAAATCTATTATTATTTTCTATCTATTATTCTATTATTGGTACTATTGGCAATCTATTATTATTTTTTATTTATTAAAATGAAAATTGAACAGAAATATTTTTATGGAAATTCCGAATGGGAGAAGTGTAATTAGTTATTCGCAAAGGTCAGAAATTTACGGTTGTGTGCCTTGAAGTTGGACAGCGGGTCTTTGCGAAATTCCGTGCCGGTCTCATTGGCCGAACGGCAACTTTGTCCGACGTCGCATTCGGACGGCGTGTGCGGGAGGTTGAGGTTGAACGCGGAGCGGAGAGCAGTACGTATCTACGTTCGGCGGAAGGGAGCTCCGAGTCGCGACAGGGGATGGGTGAGCGCAACGTGCCTGCGAATGGTATAGTGCGCCATCGCGGATATGGAGTGTAGGGCAAAAGGGGTGGCCGAGTATTCTTAGAATGCCGATGCCACGAAATGGCTGCGAGAGACAAACACGATGAGAGTCTCCTTCGTCGACCAACCTCCTCCGCCTTCTCCGCCGCTACCTTCTCTACGTCTCTCGTTCTGCATTTATGCTTCTTCTACTTTCCTTTTTTTTTTTTTCTTTTTTTTTTTTTTTTTTTTGTATCTCACATTTCTTTCTCCTTCTCGTACAGGCGTGCGTACTTGCGCGAACACATACGCAAACGTGTGTGAATCGTCGTAGTGTGAGTCGCCAGCAGCAACAGCAGCAGCAGCAACAACGGCAGCCTGTACTTATATCTTCGCTCTCAACCTTTCGACCCCCGCGCGAAACAACGTGGAACGTGCGGTCGCAGCTCCCCCCGACGACTGCACTGCTGTTCCCGCACACGGAAGAAAAAAAAAAAAAAGAAAAAAAAGTATCCACGGCTGCGACGACGGATACGACAAGTATCGTCAGAATAATGACACGGCAGATGTTTTACTCTGGGGCTTTGGAGTTTAGGAAAAAGAAGGAACGTTCGTCGACAGTCGCGGGTCGAGAAGCTGCAGTTTTTGGCTGGATGCACATTCTTTTGATGTCCAAGGATTTTTCATAATTTAGTCACTCGCGTTTAAGGTGACTCGACACCGGAATTCAATTTTACACGAGGAAGTGTCGACGAATTTCGCTGCGACACGAATTCCCATCGAAGTGTTGCAGCGTTTCCAGACAAGTACCAAGAGACGGAAGTTGGAGTATTCGTTACTTTGCAATCGTCCCGATTCGCGTTTAGATAAATTCGATTGGCCGAGGAACTGTGCAGCTTTTTGGCTGGGATTCGAATTTTTCGATTCGATTGCCGCGTTCCGAGAAGTCTTGGAGCAAGCGATGCGTGCGCCCCGGGAGCGGCCGACAGGTCGTACATCGAGATGTGCCGGGCGATCGGGTTAAATGTTAAGCCGGTATTCCGCCAGGGATTTTTATTTCCCGGCGCGGAGAGTACGGTGTACGCGCCTGTATATATATGCAGCAGTAGCGAAACGTAGATGGAAAGAAATAAAGGGTATGAGACGGAGATAAAAAGGTTTCGGAACCAAGGAAAGATCTCTCTCGGGGGCGTTCTCGAACGGTTTCCGCGCGCCGATGTATCGGGCCCCGGTACAGATATATAAGCCATACGATATAGATATATATTCCGTATGTGTGCGAGTTTGTGTATATAAATGAGACATGTATATCGACGCCATTGTTCTAAAGTCGTGACAGCGCCGGGTCAGGAACGCGTGTCCCAGGAAAGAAGAGGAGGATAAGGAGATCGAGAGGGAGCAGAGAGAGGAAGAGGGAACGAAGAGCCACGGCAGAGGCGATTGTGGGTGAGGGGTTTTCAAGGAGCAGAAGCGGCATACACCCCTCCAGCATTAGCATAACCTCGGCATACCCCTGACTCTCTTTTCTCTATCGGCATCTTAATCTCCTTCTCGGGTTGCGCGATAACGCGTCCCAAACCGCTTTCACCGGGTTTTGCCACCGGCGCAAAGTTTTTGCATGACAATGTTTCGCGCGTGTGAGAATCACCGAGTTTACGTCGGCCACGATTCGATAATAAAAAAAATAAATACGACGATTCAATCCATCTCGATAGGAATCGAAGAATTTTTTTCTACCTCAAGAGCCGATCCTTCGGTTTTAGGGTTGTTTCGGGGATACGAAAAAAATGAAATGTCATCGGATTATAATGCGTCGTACGTGATTTCTTTGATTACCGTTGAAAATATTGTTATTTCATCTACCGGCGCCCTTTTGGAAAATACCATTCCGGACACGACCTACGACTAATTACGAGTGCCGCAAAAATCGCGGAAAGAGCCCGGCCAAAGGGACACGAAAGCTCGGCAGTGTGGGAAACGGGAATAGAAAGAAAAAAAGTAAAACGAGGTGTACGATGGAGCGCAACGTCAGGCCGCAACGAGAGAGCCGAGAGAGAGTATAGAGAGACGAGTGGAATCGCAGCAGGTCGCATTAGCGACGCGGCGCAATTTTGCAGCGCAAACCCTGGCGCCCTGCCAGGGCCATGTATCACTCCGCATCGGAATTCGTTGTTCCTCGTCTCGTTACCGGAGGGTTTCGGATTTTTCTCTCTCCTCATCTCCCTTTCCTCCTCCTTCTCTCGACTAGTACTTCGCTCGATGCCGCTGCTGCTTCTGAACTCCCGCGTTCCCTTGCTCCTATCACGTACTTCTGCCCTTCCAAGTTCCCTCCTCGCACCTTGCCTCTTCTCTCACTCGCGTCTCTATACGTCCGCCTTCCGTCCCGTTTTTTTCGTCCCTCCCTTCTCTTATTTCGTCATCATCTTCCTTTTCTACCACTTGCTCGTCGTAACTGCAAAAGCGTGCAGAGAAACCATCGCAATGCTCCGTCAGGAAGTATTTATGCAGCGGCATTCGAAGCGCTAGGCTCCTCTTGCCCTTCCATCCTCCTCGGACACTCGGTAAATACCAATATAAATTACGAAGAGACTAACCCGTTTAATCCATCACGATAATCGATACACCCTCGGGGTATAATAAGTTTCCTGAACGATAAATAACTAATGCGATTCCATCGAGTCTATATTGTCATATTACTTCATCCTCCGAAGTACCCCGGGTCCTTCACATTTTAATGGCTCTCCGAATCGACTGACCACATTGATCCTGGTCATCGATATACCTAATCTCCGCACTCGCGTCGAAGGCTTTCCACAACCCACACATCATCGTAGCGGTAGGACAAGAGCGGTGAATACGACCTAATCCGGATAGTACCTGGATAAACGACGCACGTACCGGACCATATTCACCCCCCCTCCCCCTTTCATCCAACGTATATTCTCGTCCGTATAGCCTTGTCGGCTTATCCTATATTTATCAAGTTTAGAGTGGAGTGTGTCGGTTGAGCGGATCCTCTCGTCTCGTCATCGAGTGATCTCCCCGAACACTCGAAACTTCCGAATACTCGAGCCACCGGTTTGGGTGCATCCCCGATCCGCCCATATAATTCCCGTATACACACTACGACTATCGTAGACGTCGCGTCTATGTAGGCCGGGAACTCCCCCTCATCGCGACCGCGATGGCTGAGCGCGGCAATGCGCGAGTCGAGGGGGGAACGGATGCGAGATATAATAATGAGGCCAGGACCTACCTCAACGAGTCGACCGAACGCGAACGAGGGTTGTATGTCGGACGTGGGGTGCGAGATCGAGTCCTCTCTCGCGCCCTTTCCACCCTTTCCGCCACTGACACACCGGGACTCGAGGATCGTAAAATCCACTTCTCTCTCACACCCTCTCTCATCCTCTCCTAGAATTTCTCCCTCGTCCGACAAACTGCTCTTTCACGTCCCCTCTCAGTCTTCCACACCCTCGATCGGGCGCGCTCCACTCCCCTTCGAGCTGCCGCTGACGGTACGAGCGGTAGACTTCCCGGACCTACCCCACGTCTGAGTGACTTGGGTGGGTTAAGGAAGAAGGGAGCTCTCGCCCGAGCGCCAGTCACTGTCTCGATGGGGTAAGAGAGCTATCTTACGACACGGCAGAGCCGCAGCGGGGCCTCTCTTTGCCACAGAGACACACTTTTACAAGTTTAATAAGAGGGAAGCTTCCATCCCCCATTCGGGATGAACGCGAACGTTCGCACAGTACTGTACGCTGTGTATGGGTACAAAGTTACTGCGAAATTAAGCTTCCGATAAATTTAACAACTGTCTTGCCACTAATTCGAGCCATATGTCTGAACGTATCCGGACACATCCGGGGGTGCGCTGGCGTAACACAGCGTTCGAGGCTTTGTCATTCGCAGAAGTTGCAAACTTGTGTACTGTGCACTTATATATATATACATACATATATATATATATATAAATATATATATATAAATATATGTATACCTGTTGCCATATATAGCGAGAGAGCATTCGCTCGCAGATATCCTCGAGCGAGTAACTGGCTCTCTCGTATACGCTCCGCCGTTTACATCCCCTGTGCAACTTTCGCGTCAAGCTTTCGAGTGGCGCAACAGTAGCAGGTATATCCTGACGAGAAGGAGTGCTCCGCTAAACCCGCACTCTCCCTCCACAGTTTGTAAACGACACTTCGAAAGCCGAGCTTGCGGAATATCGACTACAAACTTCGATTATACTCGATCGCTCCCTCGCTCTCTCACTGACTCTCTCTCTCTCTCTCTCTCTCTTGCGTTACCGCCCCTTGATGATACGACTACGTATCTGTTAGTCGAGAAATTCTACACTGACTTTCGTTCGAGGCTCTTCGGACGGCGATAATAAATTACGTTCCTCGGCATCCAATCTCTGTAGTCAATCGGGAAGCTGAATTTATAATTCGATACGTTTCGACGTACAATTGAAAAAAATTTCTTGAATTTATTCGAGTCGGGGGGAGGGGGGGGGGGGGGGGGGGAGGGAGTTGACTATTATAAGAAAGTACGGAATTTAAAATATCGTCGAGGTATTACTGCAGGATTTTTACTTCCGATGTCGCTTCTGGCTTAGAAATCTGTTTTCAATCGAAAGTGTCGTCATATCGGAAATACGTCATTTCCGCTTCGTAAAATGAGATTTTCGAAGTGGGACGCGAAAGTATTCGCGATATGACGGCACTAAGAACGAAGAAATAAAATAGACGTCGGATTCGCAATTGGCGAAAACACTGAATCACATGTAATTCTGACTCTGTCAACGAAATCATTCTGCGTATTATATCGAAAAAAAATCAAAACGGGAGGCAATTTTTGATAGCTCGATCTTTGAAAAAATCATGAAAACGCTTACACGAAAGTCTAAAGCGAAAAACAAAAAAATTTCACCAAAACAAACTTGACTTTGAGAGAAAGCGAGACACGAAAAAAAAAAAAAAAAAAAAAAAAAACCATCAAAGTTTCTCGTGTTTAAATTCTCGTTGACAATTGAATTGCCGAGAAAAAAATGTTCATACTTTTGAAAGGCGTCGATGGAAGCCTCGCTAGAATTTTCGATTCGAGGCTGGAGGTCGACGAAATAGCGGCGTTTCAGCTTTATAGGAGAAGAAGAAGAGCCATCCGTGTCTGAGACGATGGCGACGAGCGTCTTGACCCGTCCTATCTTCAGGCTCTCTACCGTACCTTACTCGCTTCTCTAGCGCGGCGTGACGTAATCCCGGGCCACTGAGATACACACACATAGCACAGTGAACGAGATAGACGACCACCGGAGTCCTCGACGCGACTTACCAGCAGTAGCCTCCTGAGAAAGCGACACAGCGCCACCAGTATGTGTCTACACACACACACACATATATATATATATATATATTGTAATATACGCGAAGTGTGTATTACGTGCGGACCACATTTACACATCGACGTGCAAGTACGTACGACTTATACGAAGAGAGGAGATCCGAGAGTGACGAGAGCACGTAGGAAGGTGGTTTATGCTGTGAGACACGCACTCACATACGTACATAATGCATGGAGAGCAGTGTTGGTTTACACTCGCACACAGACGAAATGTTCTCGTAACATTCGCTACGGCCGTCAATAGACTTTGCGGTGAAGATGTTCCGCCAACCTGACTCCTCACTGGCTTCTCGCGAAGTTGCCGCCTCTGCCGCTGCCACAACTCCAGCTGCTTGTATACTCATGGTCTCTCATATCCTTCGGGCCTTTGGCCCTTTGGGCAACTCAAGAGGCGAACCTGGGACAGAAGCTCTGCCCCGACGGGTTCGCTCATCCGGTATCAACGAGCGTCACTAACTACCCTGAATCGATATAGTATTGGCGAGTTACGTCTTCTCTCCGGCAGGATGTATTACGTGATAAATTGATGAAGGAGACCCGCACGAGGAGTAAACCGAAGACGATGAACTTTGCAGGTACGAAACTCCTATTCTGATGCTACCCTCGAGGATGCGAGAGACTCCGCGACTATCGGTTAAACTAAATTTATTGTTAAATTCTCAATATAGACCTCCGAACGTTGTACACCTGGAGTCGGGACGAAGAATGTCCCGATCTGATATTAATTACGGACAATATTAATTTTCAGGAGGACTCGTAAAAAAAAAAACGAAAAAAAAAAACGATTATTTGAATATTTGGCAGACCGCGCCAACGGCAAGTGGATTATTTTTAATGAAGATTATCGTTCGTCTCGGCACGATGGCATACGATACGGTACACGGCGATATAGCGGCGGTATGTGAGCGTTGATATAATAAAGTCGGAATTCGATATGACGGGAGACACAGAATCGGTTTCGGGGTAGCGGATTCCACTTGACGTGCTGCCTCACTTTGCATATATACCGTGTACCACGGATAAACCGGTACATAGGATGTGTACAGTGTATATACCTGTTTTCACCTATCGCGATCGAACGTGGGCGAGAGACACCGATGCCTTCCAAGATATTGTGCAACATCCGTTTTACCCGTTTGAAACTCCTCTTTTCGCTGTTCCGATCTTTACTCCTTTATCCACGCTTTTCCGGATCGATTTTTCTCATCTTCTTTCACGATCTACTTCTCACGAGACGGCTGTGGACGAGAGCGGGGCAAAACGGGCTTGTATCCTCCTCCATTCGCGATCAAACCTTTTCTTTCCATCCGGCGAAAAAATGGTCGGAACTGTTTTGTCCTGGAGTTCGGTTCTGCAAATTCCCACCGCCTGCAATGAGAAAAATTACACAGTGAGAGCGACAGTACGATGATGAATCGACGAAAGTTCCTCTTGGGAATTATTTCTGATAGCGCAGAAAATTTTTTTTTTTCTTAGTGCACAAAGTTCTGTTGGTAACGAAAATGACACAAAGACAACCGATGAGTTTCCATAAGATATTCATTTGGAAAAAGAAAAGACAAATGGAGTAAAAGAGGCCTCTCGACACACGTTGTACCACGTGACGATGAACTGGCCGATTTTCCTTTCGCCACGTATAGAGAAACTTGCGAACTTTCTCCGAGTCGAGCAGCCGGAGTCGGAGAAGTCACCCCACTCTGCACAACTCTGCCTGACGGTACTGCCGTTGCATAGTTGCGCCCCGAGTGTTACTTCGCTTTAAGAAAGTTCTCTTCGCTCTCGCTGCTACCACTCTGCATAAGCATTACGAAGTCGGGTGCGACAGAGAGTGAAAGTCGTAACGTCATCCGTGCCGAAGTTTGCGCGGCGCGCGGGAAAGAAAGCGCCGACGGGAGAGGAAAGCCCCATATACGTGGTGCGTCGATGTACAAAGCGGCGATTCTTAAAGAGTATTTCTATACGACCTCTGAAACTGTTCCTACATGACCCTTAAATTCTTGTACCATTGAAAAATCCCTGAAAAAATAAAATGTCCGACTCGGGGCAATAAAAAAAATGGAAACCTCGCACGAGGATTCCGCGAAGAGACCGAGAGAAGTCTCTGAATTCTCTTTTTCCCGGATCTCTTTCGGGCAAAAAACAAAATAAAATAAAAATACGATCCGAGCTGGAAAATACTTTTCCACGATAATTCCCGGGCTTAAAGATAGTCGGAGGTATGGAAGGTTGAGAGGGTTCAGTAAGAGGAGAAGGACTCGTTGCCAAGGGGTGAGTCGACAGCTCGCGCGGAACCGAAACAATCTCACCGGTCCATCCATCGGCCGTCGGGGCTTCGTGGAAGCAGTAGAAGCAGCAGCAGCAGTAACCGAGGGTTTCTCTCGCCACGAGAGAAATTATCCACCTTCGCGGTGGTACGCCCAATGGGAGCGAAGCGCGTATAGAGCCGGTCGAAGCTGCGAGCCACAGGAGTACCCGACCAACCCTTTAGTTCCTTCCCTGGCTCTAATCTTCCTAATCCTTCTCGCTCGACGAGACTGCGATAGCGGAAAAAGCGATGGAGAACGATAGAGAAGGAAATAGAATGAGTGGGTTGCAGCGTCGATACCGAGAGCTAGCTTTCCAGAAAAGCCCCGGAGGTACCTCGAGGATCCTAGTCCAGAGGGTAGTGCGGCTGCAGGGAGTTGGCGGAGGGTCCAAGACCGAGTGGGCGAAAGGGAGTCGGTGGAGAAGCAGGTGAAATAGAGCTAGCGAGGGAGAGCGAGCGAGAGATAGAAATCGAAGGAAGAAAGGACGAGTGAGTTTCACGCGGGTGATGCAGTTTTTCCACGGTGAGAAATAGGGTCTTGGGGTGTGTAAACCCGGTTACTTATGGAGGCCATTCCGGTCTGCGGGCTAAGGGAGGGACCAGTGGTGGCAGGGCGGCAGAGCGCGGCCTCCGGCTGAGGGGTTTTAAGGACTTAGCTCGACATTAGCGTCCCCGTGGGTCGGCGAAGAGGGGTATGGGAGAGAAACCGGTGAGTGAAGCGACGAGGAGAACGAGGGGGATATAGGCAGCGGAGAGAAAGCTGTGAGAAGAGAGCTTTGGCTCTCTCCGTGAGAGCTATAAGAGAAAGATGGATGGATAAAGGAGGACGATAGTAAGAGGGACATCGAGGGAGTAAGACGGGGAAGAGGGCCTTGAGAGAGTAAGGGTGAGTAAGCGCGTACCTGGATAGGGTTGTGAGGGCTAGGAGAGAGCCAAAGTCTCTCTCTTCCAGGCCGCCGTAAGGGTGGCTGAGACGGAAGGGTTGGCAGTTGCCTAGGAGGAAGAGGAAGCGAACGAGTACAGGGAACGAGGAGAAACGAGGAGAGCGAGACACACACACACACACACATATATATATATATATATATATGTACACACGAAGGAGACTCGGCGGGATGCGGTACGACGGAGGAAAGGGGGATGGATGTGCGGCGATTTGGTTTCCAATCATGGGACGACGGGACGCGCCTCTATCGAGCGAGGCAGAGGCCCGGCCATCCTCTAGCCGCCCCATCCTCTCTCATTCACCGTCTCGATCTCTCTTTCTCTCTCTCCTTTTGCTTGCGGAGCCATGTCGGTGCAAAACCTCTACCCATTCCATCCAACGGCGAGGCTCCTCTCCGTCTTTCCTCCGGGTTCACTCTATGATTCTCTCGTGCTCCTTCTCTCCCGCTCATTCGTCTGTGGAAGCTTCGCGTCTCAACCGCCTCCCCGCCCCGAACCACCCACCGACCGCTTCCCACCTTCTTCTTGAGGTTCCAGCATCGCCGACACTCGCGCCGGAGCTTGCACGGCTCCCCTTAGCATCAAGCAGTGGAGAAGCAACGGGTCCGTTGGTATTGGTGCGGTGGCCACCGACGTTCGTGTGATTCTCTTCTGGCTGTACTTGTGCTAAACCAGTGGAGAGAAGCGAGAGAACGAGGAGAGCGCAGCGCTTCCACTAACACAAGTTCGATACTATAATATATAGATAGAGTATGAGCTACGTGCCAGTACCGTCACCCAACCCCCTCGGTTCCTGCAACCTCTTCGACCAAGGAGGACCAGGAATACACGAACGCACACTCTGATGTAAAGTCGAGCGGAGGATGGAAGGCCGCACGCACACGCATTCGTACACTGGTAAATTGTACGAAGGGCGAGAGGAAGAGGCGGAGTAGAGAGAGAGAGAGAGAGAGAGAGAGGGAGAGAGTGAGACTGTGTGGTACTCAGTTGCTGGCTCCTCGATGTCGTCCGCACTTTCCGCACAGGATTGCATTGGTATTGGTGTTCCGCAGCTACTGCTCCACCCTTCCCGACCTCCAGCTACAGGCCAATCCCGGAAACGCTTCTGTCTTTAATTATCGCTGATTCTGGAGGCTTGGGAGAGCGAGACGGAGAGGGAACGTATAGAAACAGGGTAGTCGAGGGAGGACTCGAAGAGAGAATTCTAGGCGTAGCTTGATGGGGACGAATTCATACTGCACGAGGAAAATGCTAGGTTTCATGTATTACCTAGAACTCTCGCGATTCTCGGCAAATACCGAAACGCGACTGATGAATCGCGGAAGGAAAATGGAGTTTCGTGAATTATCGGTTGTCTTTGGGAATTCTTTTTTTTTTTTTGTCATTACCTTTTTCGTTTTTCGATACTAGGATTGCCCGATTCTCGTGGTACATGGTTCAAAGTATGTACGCACGTATATACGGAACGACGATTGAAAAATCTGGGTTCCGAGGGGACAAGGGAGCAGTGGAATGAGAATTTTCTGGCACCGATCGTTGTTATGCTCGCAAAGAGTACAAACGGTTTCTGTGTGCACTGCAGTGCAACGCTGGGGGTACGAGCGTCAAAATTGGGTCATTGCCATACAGAGTGGTGAAAAGCGTTTGCGTATCTGTTACGTGTGTGCGGGCGCGCGTGTACGGCAAATCCGTTCGTTGTAGATGTATCATTCAGTCGTCGACGTCAGCGGGAAGAGATTCGTTCAAACAATTTTTCGGGTCATACGGTACGAGGGAAAAAAAAAAGAAAAAAAAAAGCGAAAGGAGCACAAAAAAGTTGCAAACTTTTATATCGTTTCGCGTTGCTTCTCGTGCGTTGCGAAGCTCCTTCGAAATCTGTGGGTCACAATTGAGGAACGATCGAGTGGGCGTTATCATAAAGCTTCCGAGTGCTACTTTGACATTCGTCTGAGCAATGAAATCTCATTGAATATCAGTCGCAGATCCGAAGTGGCTCGTGTTGCCGGAGAAGATGCGTACACGGCGGAAAGGTAGAGAAAGCTAACGTGAGACAGGGTACAGAGGAGGAAACCTCATCGTTGTCAAGTGCACACAAGTGTACACTCCGCAATTCCCTAAGCGGAAGTTTCCTCGTGTGCACAGACTGGGTGCAGTGGTTTACAGACCGAGCGTACCGTGCTTCGATGCTACCGGAACTTCACCGTTCCCTCACCCGAGTACAGTCGTACTCGCGTGAAAGGGAAACGACGAAGAAGGGAGAAGTTTTTGCTTGACCGCCGTACAAAGACACAACCCTTTGGGACGATTCGCACCTTACCTTTATTCGCCTTGACCGCCTTCGAGAGCGATACAGAAAAAAAAAACTTGCGTTAAAAAATCAAAATTTCTACCCGTCACCTTGATTATTATGAAATTGATGGATTTATTTTATTGGGTATCGAATAGCCGAGGGTTTTTGACGCCGAGTATCGATACGGGAAATCAAAATTCGGCGAAGAGAGTGATCTGCTTCCTCTCACGGGAAGTTCGCACTCTCTTTCTCGAGGCCTCATCATCGCTCACCCCGCGTCCTCGGCTCTCGGCTTGCGTTCTCCGACTATATCACGTCGGTTGAATATGCGAGGCTCTTTCGCGAGAGCCCAATAAACTCACTTACGGTTTTCATTCTTTCTCGTTCCCTCTCTACGTCTACCCGTCCCGACCCACGGCGCTCCACGGTTCCTCACCTCTTTCCCATTCTGATTCTCCACTGGCCCCTTTCTCGCGGTATTTTCCAACCGCGAGAGTAGCCACGTGTTTCTAACCCAGCCCTCCCAGAAGCGGAAGCTCTGATAGCGTTGATAGCCACCTGCACTCCAACCCCTCGCACTGAACCCCTCCGGTTTACTCGCGCGTACTCAAAGCTCGCGTTAACCCATTCACCGGATTATATTTCTATAATTCGGAGCGTTTGAAATTCGTTCGTCAAATTTGTTTTGTGTTACTTTTGCCGAGGTCTTCCCTCCGTCATCGTTCGACAGGATTTCCACAGGAGGGGAAGTAAAATAGACTCCGTAATGACGCGTGTCGGTGCAAAGGGGTTGCAAAGTGCGTCGGTGAATAGTGCGGCACTCGAGACACACCGCGGCGAACCACGAAGACGCGGAAATTGTGGCGGTGCGACGAAAATAGTCCGCTGTCTCGTGGCTCTCCCTCGCGCATACGAAGTAGCTGGAACTGTCTTGACGAGCACTTTGAATCGATCGGAATCGTGGGGTACAAAGTCGCGGTAACGAGTGAAACAGCGAAAGGTGGAAATTAACGGAAGACAGTGCGTAAGGGTTGAGCACCCGTTCGATGGCCTACATAGCTCCGGAGGTGAGAGGAAAGAACGAAGAGGAAGAGAAGCAAGACGAAGATGGTCGCCAGTGTGGCTGTGCAGCATGCTTTCTGGGCAGAAAAGCTAAAGTAGTAGCCGTGTGCAAAAGTAAGAGGGGGTGGCTTCGCCATCTCTCTGCTCTTCTCCTCACGAAAACTCTGCCCCGTTCGTCTTACCAGCAGAATCGTATAGCCAGCAAAGAGAAAGTAGAACGGGCGAAGCAGAAAAGGATGAAGAAGAAGAAGAAGGAGAAGACGACAACGGAGAAGAGGGAAGAGGCGGAGGGCTCTTTGGGGAGGCTCTGAAAATGCAGCGTAATTTGTCTTTGTCTGGCGGAGGCGAGCTAGGCAGCAAGCTGCGTGGGAGTTTTGGTCGGTCGGGGTGGTGCAGGGGGATTGGGGGGGGGGGGGGGGGGTTATAACGCCGAGAAGCACACAGGGGTCTAGGCGGGCCGCGCGCACACACAGTTTGGCACGAAGCAGAGGGATGAGGCCGACGAGAGGGTGAGCAGCGGCACGAGGAGGAGATGGTAGTGCCGTTGCTTGTACGGGTGGGTGGATGGTCGTTCGGATTCGCGTAGGGTAGTAGCGGCAGCAGCTGAAGGGGCGACCGGCAGGCGAAGAAGGAGAAGAGCGAAGGGGGCAGAGAGAGATTCCGTGCTTGACCCGCCTGGGATCGATGCGTTCGTCTGCCAGAACGCCGAGCCGAGACGCCCGCGTCCTTCCTTTCCTCGTCTCTCTCTCGTTCGTTCGGGGCTCCGGTCACCCTCGGTCTCTCTCACCTCCTATGCCGCTGCTCGATGCCTTTGCGATCCTCTCCTTCCAACCGCCGTCTCGGTCTCCCTTACAAGCGCGTGCAGTTACCTACCGCACTGTTTCCATCTCTTTTCTCCTTTCCGTCTCACCCGATGAGAATCCCTCTTGCTCCTTCCCTCGGAGCTCTGGCTCGGAGCTCGGTTTTCTCCCTCGCTCGCACTCTTCGTGCCTTTACCGGTGCCAGTCCCACCGGCGCTCCTTCCGCTCCGCTTCGAACGGTTGGCCGTCGGCGCAGCGGCAACGCACACGCCGTTAACCGCACTGCACAACGCGTGCAAGCACCCACCCATCCACCCAACCATCCCCCCCGGGTAGCAGTTCACCTCTTCTCTCGCCTCCTCCCGTTTCGCCTCTTCCTCCTCTTTCTCCCGATGTGCTCGTCGTCGTCGGCGTCCTCTGCTAACCCGGGCGCCCATCCAACCTCTCTTCCCTTCGCTGCTCTCTATATCTATACCCACCCTTCTTCTATAACGCGCAACCCCGCGTCGACGTCCCACGGCGCCTGCCGTCCCGAGCTTCCCTGCCTCGGTCGCTGCACGATTTCGCTGCTCTCCTCTGCTCTGGCTCCAACGTTATATACCCTCTCTTGCCCGTCACGCCTTCAACCCTCTCTGCCTCCGGCAGCCAACAACCCTCTATCGCACAAGAGTGAGCGAGCTCCGATATCCCTCTTTCTCGCTTTTCCGAGCCTCAAGGATCTCTTTCCTCTCTCTCTCCCTCTCTCTCTCTCTCTCTTCGTCCCTCTCTTGCGTGTCTCATTCGCTCTCTTCATTTTACTCCGCTATCTCACTCGTCTCGGCTCTCTCACGCAAACCCGCCGGGATCTACGAAGCGCTTTTCTGTCTCACACTGTGTGTAGGGACCGCACCCCGAATATCGAGCCGCCGCCGCCGCTGCCGTCCCCGAGTTCTCGACCTGTACCGGTCGAGAGAGGACTACCCCGAACCGCATTTTCGATTTGGGATATTACATCGACGTCGCTACGTATACGACCATTCGTTATCGTCAGCGCATGGATGACCGCTTATTACAAGGATTCATGAGACTCGGTCCATTTCTCGATTGGGTTTGAATCGATGCATATAAGAATCATTGCGGTTGTCGGCTTTCGGGCCTCTTTCCGATCTTCGATTGTATCAAAATACAAACGAAAAAAAAAGTTCGTAAAAAATTATCGCTCGTTCATCGTTGCAACCGAGGGGTTAATTGACATCAATTTCATTCCGTAAGGATTAATGTTGAATGATTATTCTGGTGAAGTAAACGGTAACATGGTCTCGGAAATTGACATTTCCATTCCCGAATCCATCCACGCGGTCAAAGTTCGCCGATACAAAAATTTCATCGTTTTCCTAAAAATGTCTCCCGTTTTAAATTCAGCGAGTTCGGAGCGTCGAAGAAACGCTGCCGACGGCTCGATTCAACGAACCGTCAATGGACTCGTTACAATCGTCACAAAGATCGTGCGGAAAACAACGTCACCGTTGTTGCAGTGACCTTCGCCATTTGAAAGTTTCATCCGATGCACCTAGAATTGCAAATGCCCGGAGACGCGGGTGTAATCATCCCGACCACGGCGAAGCTCGAAGAGTGAGTAACTAAGAAACGATAGTGTGCGGACGAGTGTCCGCGCGTCTGTGTGGGTGGTTCGTCTCGTGGCAGCTACAGCCGGTGAGAGAGCAGCAGAGAATGGACCTCAAAGGGCCACGTCGACGGAGACGACGACGAGTAATGGTCGCGGACAGGCTCTGCTGCTCTCTCGCGTCTTTGAAGTGGCGCTCGAGGGGGCCCCCGATGATCAGTCGACTGGCTGCGTGACGTTTGGACAATAGCGTCGCGACGTAGTCGCCGAGGACCCGGTAGCGGAACGTGGAGAAGCAGAGTCGTCAATTATACCGCCACCAATACCTCCTACCGCTGTACCCTACGGGTATCTCGGGCTTATACACGCGGTGACGAGAATTCCCACGAGCTGCGCACTTCGAAATACGGAAGGGAGAGAGAGAGAGAGAGAGAGAGAGAGAGAGAGAGAGAGAGAGAGAGAGAGAGAGAGGGCGTATTTTCGTCAAAGAGCAGCCAGCAGCAGCATTTCCTGTTACCCGTGACTTGAGCCTGAAGCCAGACTTGAAAAAAAAAAAAAAAAAAAAAAAAAAGACAAGAAGCATACTGCTGATTTAAGAAAAGTGCGATAGCAGAAAATCAAAGGGGACGTACAGTTGCAAACTGTTGGAATAATACCTTTGATTGGTGATAATTTCTCGTTGCTATTGAAATTCCAAAAGTTCGTATATATTTATAAAGCCATGCGGTACGGTGAACTCCCGAGGAATCGAAAGCTTTCGCCGCAAATTCTTTCTACGGGCTGTCGACGTCACCTCCGCGGCAACGCCGAGGAGGACGACGACGACGACGACGGTACCGGACGAATAAATATTTATGAAACGGCGAGAGCCATCAATTCCGCGGGCAGCATCGCCACAGGCAAGAGTTATTGAGAGAAAGGATAGAGTGGGACTGAAAAATAGAAGAACCTTGACGGAAAAAAATGGTCTGCGGATGAAACGCGAGAGGGAATGAGCGCAAAGTAAAAGAGGTGTTAGATTTAAGTCGAACAGAAACGGTAATGAGGATAACTTGTCAATTGCACCAATGAAAACATTTTGTCCGTTTGGACTTCAGGTTTAATTTTTTTTTACTAAAAAAACAAAAATTTTTTTCGTGAAATCACTGCCAGTTTGACAATCTCAGATTCCTACGGGGAGTAACGTTGTCAGGGAAAACGTCATTCCTATTTGAAAAATCTCAATTACATATCTAGTAACATTTTTCCCGATTCCGTCAACCTGGTTGAAAAATATAAATTTTCAGACCGGAAATGACGTCTTCCCGATGACTGTACGTGGACGAATCTCCCGATAATTCGCTTGAAAACAAAGGAAAAATAGCGCAACAAAAGTGGATCGACAGCAAAGAGTCGAAGGACGAATAGCAGCAAAAAAAAAGTAACGACGGGAAGCCGGGTCGAATTCTTAAACCCGCGTCGAACGCGACGATCGTCCCGAGCTGGAAGCTCCATCTCGTTCACGAACCATGGTTTTTTTTTTCCTCACACAACCATTCTTCCGCGCTCCATCGTAGCTGCGAGTGAAAGATTTATGGATCACAGTGTAGCATCCCCGTCGTTTTCCTCCTGATCCGACTGACGGTCGCACGGTATAGAGCGCCGGAGCCCCGTTGACGTTAACTCCGCGAAATTGGTAATTAAATACCGTCGATTCCGTCGTCCAGAGAGCGTCGCTTCAGGCTGCAGAGGATGAAGCGAGTCGGAGCAGCAGCGGCGAAAGAGGCATCGAAATTCAAGCGAGGGGGGGGGGGGGGTGCAATCTCGACGTGCACCTTCGATCCTCTTTGCTTCTCGTTTCATCCGATCTTTCTTTCCTCCTCCTTCTTCCACTTCCCTCATTCCACTCCGCCTCTCATGCTGCATATTTCAAGCGTCCACCTCGCTCGCTGCTCTTCTTCGTTTCATCCTTCCACCTATTTCTCTTGGCTCAAACGAGGGAAAAGGTGAACTCCTGTCACACCGTCGGCCTCGTTTTATCCTCCGATAATTGTATTTCCGCTGGCGAGTGCCGACGGCTCGAGAACCGTGCACCGGTAGCTCCCGCATACGTACTCACACCATGCCGTACTTTAATCCACTACATTAAAGTATGTTGTACAGCGCGAAACGCGGACAGGCTTCTCATCGAGTGATATATAGTTCATAATATTATTTATGTAATCGCCAATATAGGCGAGACGGGACGAAGACTGCCGCGAAGAACGGGACCGGGTCTTCGTTCGATGTCTCGCCGCGAACACGATTTTCCACTGGATAATTCCAGTCTCGATATCGCAATTATTAATTGCCGAATAAAAACCAACGTTCGACAGAGAGTAAATACTTCGGACGACTCGCAGGAGAGATTGACGTAATGTAAAAGCTTCCTCATTATCGCCCGAACATCTCGCACCTCACGACGGTTCGTCCGCCGCATCGCTAAGTGGATAATGACAGTAAATGATCAGACACGCCTCGCGAGGAGGTCTCGCCGCGGAATGGTGGAACAAGATTTGTAACACAGACGCGGACTGCAACCGTACTCCGCCCGAAGACTCCACAAGCACGATCGGTATGCGTTATTGGCCGCGAACTCGTGATCGGAAATCTTTGAAACGTACAAAGTACACGGAGGATTCGAACGAGGTACAGTTGAAGAGTCCGCACTCCAGCCTGGTCGTTCAATTCACTTAACGCCCGGCATCAAGCCGCGTTACGTATTATATCGCGATGTAAATATACAGTAAACTATCTTTATGGCCGTTCTCACTCCGCAAGTTCCCTCTTATCCGGACGATAAAATTTACAATGTCTGCCGTTGGTTGCTACCGCCGGCGAACGACCGGCTTGCGAGCTGCGGGCGAACCACCCCCCTCTTTTTCTTCGAGCTTTATCCTTTCTTTTTCCATTTCGCATATCCTATCTGTGTCTCGCTGTGTTACTTTCGCTCTATACGGGCCTCTTTATCTACTTATCGTCCGACCGTTCTCCATACTCTCGGAGTTCCCCGCGTTTCGGTTAGTCAATGATTCAGCCCTATCGCCCTTCTATTTTGCTCTCTCGATTCCATCGTTGTCCTCGCGATCCGACTCATCCGATCCTATTTTTTCCTCGCGCCCTCGAGCGAAGATCTCACGTTGAAACGCGCGACTCTCGCTTGTTTTCCGGTGCGCAGGGACCAGCGACGCCACGAGCCGTCGCACGCCGTCGCCAGAAAGCCGGCACCGCGGAAACCCGAACGAACGAACCACAGAACCGAGTATCCAGTTTACATATTTATTCCGCCCAAAGTCCCAGAACGAAACAGTAAAAAGACGCGAGCCGGGAATGCACGCGGGAATGATTTATTTCGAGTGATTGCATACTCACTCTGCTACGACTGTGGCAAAATAAGACTCTCGGTCGCTTAGCCACTACCCCGAAGTTTTGGAGATCCGTTGCCGCTATAATCTCATTAGATCGTAGATTTTTTTTATTTCTCTACCCTTAAACTTTGCTTCTTTTCTAACTGGTCGAAAAAATTAAAAAAATTTTGGGACAATACGTTTGATTTTAGAAAACGTTCAGGCGGACTTTTAACCTCGACGGCAGGGGCGCTGCAATAGTCGATTGGATTTTCGAAAAAAGAAAAACAGAAATTCCATTTTTTTTTACTGTATATGTTTAATGAACACTTTTAAAATCACGACAAAAAATCTTGTAATTGTGGACATCGTAACTATTGTGCAATACTCGTTCCGCCGATCTATAAATTGGATCGGAGGTATCTTAAATCTAAATGCGTGTGTTCGGTTACCGCACGCGGAACGTTTATGCTTTCGCAAGAAATGGACTCTCGGATCCGCGAAGCTCTCACGGGATGAAGATAATTCGCGGGGAGTTTGTCCAGTCGCGTATTTCATTAGCTTTTTCTCTCTTGTACTCACCCGGCATCTGCGGAGAGATGACGCGTCGCGGCGACGCTTTACACGACTGGAACACGCGTATATTTGAAAAAAAAAAAAAAAAAAAAAAAAGAGTAAGATACAACCATCGCGTTATTGGATACATCTCGAGAGAGTGAGCGGACTGCGGGCCGGTACCCGCTGCCCGCAGTGCCGCCGGTGTCCCGTGATCGTCGCGCAAACTTCGCGCCGGCCGAGCGTACTGGAAAACGCGCCGACAGCAGAAACGTACGCTTTTGCCAAGGATTTCCGGGAACGAGAGCGAAGTTCCGGCTACGCATAGCGCGGACTGTGAAAGAGCTGCATGCGCAAGCCGATGCGGCTCTCAGATTCGAGCCTTCGTGCAAATCTTTATCGCTGTCCTTACCCGAGAGCCTTTCCTCGTTTCGAACATTCACGGTGTCCGTTCTCGTTACCCGATAATTATTACATCGTTGCTCAAAAAAAAAAAAAAAAATATCCACGACATTTTTTTAATAAATTTTTAACAGTAGTAGTAAGTGTGCATTTATTAACAATCGACACATGAATAATTAAATACGATGTATTGACGACAGTTGCAGTTTTTAAATATTCATATATTGCCACGATTATAAACGCATTCACGTATTTAAATTTTTTTTTTTTATAACATTGAGATTCATTTTGGATTCAGGGTGAGAGAGAAAATAGCCGATTTTTATCAATTATTTGCAAGGATGGTTTTTAAAAAATTTTACGATTATCCTCGCCCTTCTATCCTCGTAGATGTGGTATGCGAGTCGTACCGCAAAAGTTCGCATCGCGAGCGGGACGTTACCCGGCACAGCGCCGAGTTTTGCACGTAGGTTCGTTAGCCAGGTGAGTCAACAATTATTTTGCAATCGATATAGCCGAAGCCGCGAAATACAAGGCACGACGAGGGGTATTTCTGCGAAGGTACAGAAACGTAGAGGTGAGCTGCTGTTGCGGTACGATCACCTGAGTCGACGGCGAGCGTTCGTTAACCCTGGTCCCGACGCGATGCTCGAATTTCTCCAAATAATTCGCGAGAAACTTAACCGGGTGAGAAACCAGCGAAGCTTGCGAATGCAAGAGGGTAAAGTCGACATCGTTATGGCGAGATAATATACAGAGCTCTCGACCGAGGGCGAGCGAGAGACTGATGGTATATACGGATATTGTGTATTACATAATCCTGGCTATGCAGTGGCCGGGAGGCAAGTAAATACTGCGTGAGTAAATTTTTTTGTGAGAAATTTTTTTTTTTTTTTTTCGAAACCCGTTAACGGAAAACTATACGCAAAAGAAAGGTTTCCACGTTTACCGAACATCTCCTTTTCGCGACGGTGAGAAATTTGAAAGAAAAAAAAAAAAAAAAATTAAAAACACGATCCATCGAGGAAAAACATTGCGAATTAAGAAAATAAAAAATCGCCAATATCGCTGAACGTGAAATGTGAATTTTCGAAAATCGTTTAGTGCGAACCCACGTTTACTTGATATTTTTAATTAGTTTTTTTTAAATGGTATGAGGTATTACGCAAGCGACACCGCATTCTGGTCGAGGAATTCGCGCAGCTATTCACCAATACCTGGACGAATTGAATAGCGCTTCTACGGGGAAATGAGGCGTTGAGTGATGCGCAGTGACGACGCTTAAAACTATTGTATTCCATTGGACGTCGCTCAATGCGTCCTTTCGACCGGAATTAATCGATGCGTGGAACGAGGAGAGGAGAAGGGATTTTTTTTTTTCGAAAAAATATATATTTTACAGACTTTGTAGAAATCGGAGCACGAATTTTTGTAAAAGAAACGAGAGTCTCGTTTTGTCCGTACTGTTCGAAAAAAAAAAAAAAAAAAACAATTATTCCCACATCGCTTTTGTATGCTTGCAAAAGGGTTATGCATTATTATTATTGCCATGAATGAATACGCGACAAAGGTCTGTCCTGCGGCAAGCATACTTTTATCTTGCGAATCGACAGTCGAACGCAACGAGCCAGGAGCGTTTCACCGCGGATTTCCCGCGAGGAAAGAGGATATAAACGAAAAACCTTTCAGCACCGGCGAAGCTACATTGCCGGTCTTCTCGCGGATCGTCCGACGTTTCGATCACCGAGGCACGTCGATCTCTCCGGAGAATCTCTCACCCTTACCTTTCACAAAATCGAACCAGGATGACGTCATAATGCGTCCAAATATTTAACTCTAATTTTCGTTTCTTTAACAGCGATAGCTGAATTTGCATTCCGAGTCTTTTCAGCGAATCAAATCTACATTCTCAATGCTCAAAAAAATCATAAATTTTTACCGATGAACATTAGAATTTTTTGTAAATAAAAAATCCTCGCTTCGATCTCCGTCGGGATTTACCGTCGATTTTACGCGAGCTTACTGGAGAATAATAAAATATTGGAGAGGACAGAAGTAACTACGTTCGGCGAGACACGTAGTGCGTATGTTACGAATCGTTCACGTCGGCGATACAGCAGCTGGGGCGAGCCGGTGAAAGCCTCGAGACGTCGGGATAGCATTCGCCCCGGATTTCCCGCGAGGAAAGAGCGTATAACCGAAAAACGTGGTTCCCGCTTCCCTTTCGCCGTTCCCATTGCCGTTTCTACGGGCGGATCTTCTGACGTTTCGATCGCCAACACCGGTCGATCTCCCCGGAGACGCTCTCCTACGCTCGCCGGAGGCAAAAGCCGACCAAAACGAAAATAACGAAGCGGATGAAAAGTTCAAGGGGGAAAAGCCGCGCGCCCGAGAAAATAATAAAAGACGGAACGCGACACAGACCGCGGTTAGAAATTTAATCACTCTGGAGTAAGGACTCCCGCACTCTAAAAATCCAAGTCGAAGTTGAAGATGCACGATGAAAAAAAAAAAATTCAAAAAAAATCTTCAGCTAATATTTGCTGTCCCAAAATTTTTACGATTGACTTTCACTTCGCAATTTTTTTTTTCCATTCGCAAATATGCTTCATCGAGGAATAAAAAAAAGTGCAGACCTCTTCCATCGCGCACGAAATGCTTCTATAAAATACCGCGAATGTTACGAACTTTATTAAAAAAAAAAAAAAAATTATTATAATGCGGAGAGACAAACGAGCGAATTAACGAAAACCACCAATGACGAAGCAGCCAAGGAAAAATCAGTGACGCGAGAAGGATAAAGGAGTAAAAACGACGAACAAGACCTGGGAAAAGACCAGGGAGGAAAAAAAGAATATCGAATGGGAGCGGAGAGAGAATTGCGAGAGTGAAATAAAGAGGGAGAGGCGGAGATCGAGACCGGGTCCAGAACGGGGCGCGGTGAGAGGACCGAGGGAGCGCGCTCGCGAGCGCAAAGGAATTAGATTTGCTCGGTGTTAGCCAAGCGCGACGGACAGAATGCAACACAATCCGGGCGTAATTTGAAACGCGCCCAGGTTCGGTCTGTGCTCCCTTCTCCTCGAGAATAGGGAGATTCTTTCCTTCGGCGGGAGGCCCCGACGTTTCCGACGATCGTACCGTCGCAGAGGGGTTTGCGAATTCCCGGCGCGAGTAGTTATCTCTGTGCCGAATACACACATACACATGCATGTATAAATCCAGAACGATGCGCCCGGGAGTTTCGCGGGAAGAGACCTTCGAAAGCCCTTGCCCGATCGAATCTCTATCGATAGCACGGCGAGGAGACGCCCGGAAGGATCGATTTATAGATCCTAGCGGGCAAAGAAGTCTCCAGCGTGAACAAACAGAGCAGAGATCGAGAATGCAAAAAAAAAAAAAGTATAAAGAAAAGATCCAGTTCCGGACGACGGTGTAACCCGCAGCGTGAAAAACCCTCCGACGAATTTGTGTCTCGAGAGTCTCGATTCCTCCTCCACCGTCGGCGAATCCCAATCCTCGCGCCGTTACACCGGATACTCGCCCGCCGGAGCAAACAGAACCGTTCTCATTCCGTCCTCCCCGGTGAGCCGCGGAAGAAATCTAATCGACAGCGTGACGCCAAACACAATTAATTGCCGCGGGAGTGCAATATAAAAGTTACATCGAGTCTCGGAACGGAGTGGAATCGCGACGGGAACGGCGCATTGTTTCGCCATCCTCGCGAATAAAAAAAACCCGCGGAGAAATACGCTACGAAAAATTCCACCGAGTGTCGCAACCGTAATGTAAGAACCAAGACAGAGCGTTGAGGTGGCAAAGCGTATTGGCAAGAATCGGCGGGGCAGCAACTTCGTTCGCCGACGCTCCGGTGTCCGTCAAAGGATGCTCGGTCCGCGGCCGACACCAGGCCCGGGCCAGGCCGAGCGAGAACACGAGGCGAAAACGAATGTGCATCGTGCGGGAAACGTAACTACGGTAGCAGCGGCTCGGCAGGTGCCGAGACGAGGGCTCGCACCTCCTCTCGCATCTCCCTCCTGCATTTTGTGTATTTTTACCACGCCAAAGCTCTAAGCACCTCCTGGTTACATCCTCTCTCCACACACCGCATCCTCCGTATCTGCCCATCTCGCACCTTCCCGCTCTCGCGCGCACCTCGATAGATTCCCTCATCCCCTGCGGGGGTTTGAGCCCGCCGGCTCACACCGGCTATTCCCCGTGGCTCGCGTTCTCTCATCCACCTGCCCGTTTGTGTCGTGTAATTGGGTGTGAAATGAAATCTAACGAAAACCCTTTTAGGCGTGTGCACAGTCGCTCGGGCCTGTCCGAGATACAGAGGCGAGTCCGGCCAGGCTAAACCCGTGTCGGTCGGCTCGCAACGCGGGGAGGAAAGTGCTGATGTGTACCTGTGGCGAGAGACGAACGCATAGCCACGGTATACCTGTATCAACGATGAGAGCACGAGCGGTACAAAGTATACCTGTAGCCTCCGCGCGTTAACTCGTTGTCCACACAGTCGTGCGATACGGCGACACACAACAACGAGCCGTATAGAGAGGGGCCGGCGGGAAAAGCACGGAGCGTACGATAGTGTGTAACCCGCCTCGTACGGATTGGGGGAGGGGGGGACCGATGCAGGCAATCGTTAAAACGCTCTGAGGTTTAACGATCAAATAGATTTCCTATTTTTTGTTTTTTTTTTTTTTCTATTTTTTTTTTTTAAGGAGGGGGTGGGAGGAGGGGGTCGAAACCGCCTATCCGCCGCTCGTGTCCGTAACCACCGCCTATCGCGGTCGAGAGGGTCGTCCTTGTCCTTCGAACACGCGTTACCGGATTATCGCTCGGAGTGGGTGGTGGAAGAGCCGTCTGCACACTCGATACCGAGCTTTCTCTGTTCTGTGCGATTTTGAAGTTACTTTTATTTTTTAATTTTTTAATTTTTTTTTTTTTTTTTTTTTTTCTTTTCCCAACCCTCTGTAGCATCGTCGCGATCGCCGTGCACCCCTTTGCACACTCGTTCCACGCCGTTGCGGGCAACGTTTTTGCCCGAAGCGTCGGGACGTCGGTTCCGAGCGCCACGCTTCAACCGGATAAAATCTCTCTCGTGTAAATATTACTCGAACGAGCTTCTCGTGTTAATTAATATAATGTGCCGGGAATTCGCTTCCCTGTGTCGCGGGACTTTCGAGCAACGAATTGTATCGATGATCGCGGTGACGATAGGATCTGCGTCACGGAAACAAAACGACGGAGAACGAGGGGAACAGTGAGAGACGATGATCGAGGCAAGACTGTGTCGGATCATCGACGGTCGGGACTTTAACGAGACGGGCGGCGATCGCGCGAGCTGAACGAGAGGCAGGGCAGAGACGGAGAAAGATGGAAAGAAATCAGACGAGTAGGAAAGATCGAGGGAAGATCGAGAGCCGGTGCGAGTCCCGCTGCCAAGGGAGATCCTGTCGATCTTCGATCCGAGTGACGAAGATAAGGAGCTGCCCGGGGCTTCGCGAGCTCCGCTGGCTCGCGGCAACCGCGGTGAATACTCTCGCGTCGGGATACAAGACGAGCTCCCCCCCGAGTGGAATTGCAACTCGTTAAAAAGCATAAGGAAGACGTTTATGGGTACGTGTCGTCGGGAGGAGGGCGGAGAAGTCCGTGGCCTGCGCTCCTCAAAGTCCGTCCATGCCGTACGTCCCGTTCGCCTGATTCTAACGTAATTGTATGCCCGTGGGGCGTTCGCGAGAGCCGAAGGAAAGGGGATCGTGGACCGAGGAGTCGCCACTCTTTCGACATGTCTATCCGTCTCGTTCTCGTCCTCGCTTCCTCGTTCGCTCGCCCTCGTGTCCTTCTCCCCGTGCGCCCTCCTCGCGCTTTGTTTTATTGGCTCGTAAATAGCGGTGGCCGGCAAGCGGAAGTAGCCGCTGCCGTACGCTTCCAATTACGAAACGTTTTCGTTCCGATGGAGGGAGGCATAGGAGAGAATGAGAAGATGCCGGGAGAGAATGGAATTAGCGAGAGAGAATGAAGGAGGAACGAGGCATCGGTGGAACGGGCGCGAACGGAGCAACAACAGAATCCCAACCGTGGCCGGTGCAAGAGATACCGAACTGTATGCCATGCTGTCTGTACGAAGCCGAGAGTACCGAGAGGCCACTTCGCCGTATCCGTCTCACTACCTCGCGGTCTACATTAACGTAATAATTTGTTTAAGATTACCAGGCGCGGAGAATGTTTTGCGCTACCGGTTTTTATCTCGGGAGAGCGAGAGGCCTCTCGGGCAGGCCGCACGCTCCGAGCTTTTCTCCTACGAATGAAACTACGAAGCCTCCCTGACGATCCTCCGAGACTCGTCTCGCGGTCGACCACTTCGAGGTGGGCAGTTTACAATCGGCAAGGCATGTAACAAGCCGTATTACAATTAAACCGGTACGAACACAGCGGTTCTTAAATTGTTACGTTGTTAGCACAGTTGCGAAGAATATTAAAGATCTCCTTTTTTTTTTTTTTCTCTTTTTTTTTTTTCGCCGCGCCGATCGTCGGACCGGCGAGTTACAAGTTGTTTAGCGTGATTATCGTAATAGTTACAGATGTTCCTGCGCGTCTCGGGGCCGCGTTTCATGCCACCACATGGCTCGCTCGCTTTGGTCATTACGTTTTATCGTTGCATCGGGAATGGGGCTCGAGAACGAGGGAAAGAGGAAGGCAAAGAACATCTTGATTCGCGCGCGACATGGATCGCACGTCCGTGAATCCGCCACCGTTCTCTTCTCTCCTCTTTCCGTACACAACTCCGCGCTGGGCTTTTTTAGTCGAGCCCCCCGCCTCTTGCCCCGACCTTCCTACCGGTGCGTTTCATCACGAAGGAGATTTACTCGCGTCGAGGAGTTGTCCAATGTCCGAGGGGGAAGAGTTTTCGCTTCGACCCGGCAACCACCGAAGGCCGCATCGGACCTCTATTTCGCTTTTTGTCGTCGCCGATCGACCACTTCTCGACACCGTCTCCCCCCATACACCGGATACGGATTACTTTCCAGTTGATATATATATATGTATGTGCGGATCCTACCCACACTCGTAGCAGTTCGCTAATTCGTTGCGAAAAAGCAAACCGGCAACGTTACGCCTGATTATTCGCGGACCCGACGGTCCTCGACGGGTTTCACCGTCGCGGATTCCCCCGTACCCTTCTCTCCCTCGTCATTGGCAACTTCTCCTCGACTCCCCCCCCCCCCCCCGTTCCTTCGATCCTTTGTCGCCGAACCGAGCTCTCTCCTTTTCCGCGATCCGGTCAGCCGGGTTCACAGTGCGAATCAAAGTCCGGCAAGCCTCGGATTGCCCAATTACCTTTCCGTACCCGACACAGTCGTGCTGACGGGGCAGGTTGCGGCAAAACAGCTCGTGCGTTAAGATACGTTTTATTTGTCTTCGCGGTGAAAATGTCACGACGGGGAAAAAAAAAAATATAAATAAAGATCTGCGACACGGCCTCGGTGAATTTTCTCCGGACAAGAGTGCGCGACGAGGTGGAAGGATGAAGGATCGTCGGTTACCTCGACGAGCGAATTA
>OZ021683.1:16769878-16814976 GCA_963978505.1 Listrodromus nycthemerus | reverse complement strand
GTAACGTCCTGTAACGTAATGCCACGGACGTCCGTCTTGTACCAACAGATGCTGCGGAGCATCCATAAACGCGAATGCTCTCGCCTCGTTCCACCGAACCACTCGCACACAACTTAGCCGTACAGTAAACTGCGAGTAATCTCCGAGGACTCCGCTGTAACCCTCTCGGCAGGGATGCGAGTGCGTGCAGTCGTTGCACCGTGCATATGCATCGGGGAAACGGACACAGCTGTGCGTGTTCGTGTGCGAAACTTTCAATGCGTTCGCAAATCTGTGCTCAGACAGACGGAGCTTACCTGTCTTGCCTCCGTTCCTCGCCAACCCTCCCCTACCCTACCCCCCCACCCTCCCCCTACCGCCGCGCGATCCGTTCGCTGAATGCATCAAGCATCCGTGCATCCCGTTCCGCGAGCTTGTGTGTACACGTGCGAACTCTCGAAGGGCGGATAACGCCGGGGCATCTTCTCTCGTTCTCTCCTACCGTTCATCTCGGGCTCGCGAGAGCCGGAGAGAAGGAGCGGGCATGCATGGGGAGGACTCGGATGAATCCCGCCGGCGGGTGTGTGCGAAACGGCTACCGTGCGCCCAGCAGGAGTTGCACCGAGCAGCGGCAGCAGCAGTCATCGCACGTACCTATAGTGTCGGACTGTTCGCCGCTGCTGCTGCTGCTGCTGCTGCTGCTGCTGCTTCTTCTGCTGCACCTCACTGAACGATCCTGCGGAGGAGAATAGTATGCGCGTGCACGAACCGCATCACGAGGATGGAATGGGCAAGAGAGGCGCTTGGCCCGATCCACGTGTGCACGCTGACGCCCACACGTCGGATAGGTAAACACCGTGCAAAACCCTGAATCACCAGCCCCAGGCCAAGTTCATTTCGTGCGGTCCAGGAGAAAGGACTCTCACGGACTCCCCGCTACCGGGCATCGTGCCGTATCCGCTGTGACGATGAGATGCAAATACTGCAGCGCTGTGGGATTGCGTCAATGCTTACGGAATCGTTCGGTTCCTGCTGTTGGGCAATCGCGTTTTTTTTTTTTTTTTTCCGTCATTTTTCGTGGGAATAGCGACGATGAAAACGAGCTCGGGATGAAAGGACGCGAGGATTCTTTCAGTGTCGAACGCTGGTTTTCGGCCAATCAGCTCGATTTTAGGACTCTACCAATCGTTTTGAAAAACAGGTAGATCAACAAAAATTATTATAAAAATGAATGTAACTCCGGGAATCCGATGAATTCGAGGTTGAACATTTTTCAATCACGCCGTTTCGGCCGTATTCATTAATAACGTTAAATTAATTTGGGTGATATTAAATTTCATCAAAAATGCTTTTCCGCGATTGATAACTCTGTTTACGTTCCGCCGACGTAGTATCAATCAAATTTTGTATCCACTGCCGTATTCAAATTTTAGGGAGGAGCGTGCGTGCATCGAAAAACAGGACATTAATTAATCAAGGTGTACTCTTGTGTGACGACCCGACGAAAAATCCATAAACGGAACTGAGTGCTCCGAAAAGTACGATGTGTAATGCTTTACCGCAAAACGCGATGCGGCCGTGGCTCCAATCGGTATCATTCTGTCAAAAAATGTTGTACACTATGTGGACCGAGACTATACGGTTTCAGCGAATCATCCGTCTGGAGGTCCCATCGAAAATGGAGGGATAAATGAGGGGGCAACTGCAACAGTGCGTGAGCGTATATCAGCCGCTCACTGCAGGCGCACACGCGCCTCGACTTTTATCGAGTGTAAAATTGTTTTTATCAATCCGTCGGCATCGCTGCCCATCGCCGCACGATACGATGCGCTGTCGGTTGGCTCGTTGGCGATGGAAAAGCCGTCCGGGAGGTGGACGATGCCGGGCGGAAAAGCGAGAGGGAAAACTTGGGGAAAAAAATTGGAATTAAAAAAAATCGCTCCCCACAGAGCTCGAAATAGTTGGTAATTCGATATCGAAGCGTTGGGGCCCGGAAAAATTCTCGTGCTTGTATACGTCACTCGGCGCGGACATTCGAAACGTCAACTTTTAGTCAGAGTAGCGTCGCACTATAATACACCGCGTTTATTTTTTCATCTTTTTTTTTTCTACGGCAAAGAGACCGAATCGAAAATTCGTTCGGATTATTGAGTTCTCACCGGATGTCCCCTATTTTCACCTCGAGCCAATGATTTTTTTTTTTTTTTTTTTTTGCTCCTCTTTGTTTTGACTTTCAACCGCGAGATTGGAAGTCGGCAAAAACGTCATGCACTCGGCTCGCGTGACGGCTGATGAATTTTTTTTAAACATTTCTCCTCTCCGTCACGCGTGGAAATGAAGTTGAATTTTCGGTATCCAGCGTTTTTCGGGCTTCTCAATTTCTTTATTTACACCCGCCAGTAGACATCGACGAACCGTCGGATTTTCGGTAATATGAAAAAAAAAAAAAAAAAAAAAAAAAATTGATAGGTGTCGGGACGTTGAGACGGGGTGAAACTTAATCGGTTCTTCATAGAGTCGGAACGGCGTGGCGGTTAATGTAACGACGTTACATCGCCCGATGCCCACTGTGAGGGCGATAGCGGTATTTTATAGTATATAGTATTTTCGGTTCATCGTCCGGTTCCCAGCGGAGTATCGACAAACCCCTGGAGTAACGGTCGCGTGTCCTTCGCAGACGACGAATTCTGATGGCTGATTTATCTCTGGCGTACGATCTCACCGTGGACTATCTGCGCGGTCTCTCGGCGAAGACGTATTTTTGGATCGTTCGTTTGCAAATTATCATGACGGGGAACTGTCTCTGTTTCGATGCTATGGTCCTCGAGCTATCCTGATGCGGAACGCGAAACGTCGCCAACATTTCAAGCTCCGCGACCGACGATACAATAGTCGCTTGCCGCGAAGCGACGTCCCGCTCGGAGTTTCAACGATCTCCCGTGCACGTTTCGTTTCGACGAGCGACTGCAACCGAGAAGAAATAGATGTACGCGGATAATCGGTTCGTCGGGGAACCGGGCAAAAAAATTTAAAAAAAAGAGGAACGGTAAAGCGGGAGAGACCGAGATTTATGCGGCGATCAAGCACGAGAGTCCAGGCCAGACGAGAGATGGGAATGGAGAATTTGCCAACCCTCTCCTCGTTCCAACGCGAACCCCGGGCTCTTTCGCTGTGACGTTTATCGAATTACACTCTCCGCCTTGCTGCACCTGGCGACGAGCCGCTTCCAACGTTGAGATAAATAAATTCGAGTAATGAAAATTTCCGGCTCGGAATGTGGATGAAAGTCAATTTTTTAACCGTCCTCCCTCGCGCTTACTTTACCTTGTATTATAGCCAGGAGAGGGTGGAACTGGCGGATATCAGATATTCGGTGAAGTTGCAATGGGGGATGGGGAGAAATTATTATATCGACGCTTTTTACGTACGCGGAGTATCGCGCTCTATACCCGAAAATGTCGCAGTCAGAGACCCGTTCTTAATTACGCTCGTCGGATGGAATTAATGTACTCATAACCGATCCACAAATATATATTAATTTCTGTCGAACAAATATTTCTTTTTAATTTTATTCAATTGAATAAATATTTTATTTTTCGAAGCACCAGTAAAGTAAATTATCTTTTCGGGTGTAAGCTGTCAAGGGGTGAGAATTTAGATAATAAAAAATCACGAATAAATATTCACTTGCGTTAAATTAATACTTATTTGAGTCGACAAAACAATACCATATTTAATATTAAATTCAATGAAATATTATTTGAAACACCCGCGGAATGAGTTACGTTTCCACGAATAAGTTGTAACAGAGACAAAGTGGGACTTTCGTGAAACATTGTTCTCGAGAGAGTAAAGCACAGGGCCGTTCGTCGGCGAGAGGGCTGCTGGCCGGTTGAATGTTACAGAATCTCTCGTGTAGCTCGGTGGGCTGGCGTGAAGTTAATAAAGGTGCTCGCATCTTCCCGGACCGTGCCTCCTACCTCACAATGAGGAAGCAGTGGCGCGTCCCGATCTTCGAAGATTGCAGCCCGGTTCCTTCGCCGGGACGAGCAGCTGTAATTGTTATTCGAGACCGTGCGCTCCACGAGCGATGATACACTTGGCGTTTCACGAGCGTATAGGCCACTGTGTACTCGGTATGGTGTAAGCTCTGTGCACTTACCGGTAATTCTAATATCCCGTCTCAAAAAACCGCGCCTAAAATATTTAAAAAAAAAAATCATTTTTAAGCAATTTTTTTCGCAAATGGTGTCAAAGTGCACCAAGAGTCGAATTTTAAGACACCAGTTTGAGCGTGAATTAGCGCTGAGAATTATCCTTAAGTCCGAACTCAAGATTAAACTAAAAATAAACCTTGAGATCAAACTTAAGCGAGCAACGAAATTCGCGCGAAAATCTGATTTCAAGTTCGATCTCAGAATCAGATCTCGGAAGTCTGTACACTTAGCTGGTGTCATTTAAAAAAAAAATGGTCCACCGTTCACCGTGCGTCATGCTCCGGCGTCGTAAAAATTACATCCGGTTGGAAAAAAAAAAAATAGTGAAAAAAAAAAAAAATCGAAGAAATTTCGCCGCGATTGTTTCGTCGAAAGACACTTGCCGTTTCGTCGAAAGACCGCTGTTAACACGCGGCTCTTCGATAAAATATTCTCGCGAAAAGGCAGTGCGCAACTCGGGAGAGCCCGGTAGCGCTTCTCGCTCCGCTGATCTGAAGAAAAAAAAAAAAAAACAACAACGACAACAAAGAGTAGCTGCAATGAGTATCGTGAGTTCACCCAATGGTTCGTATTCCACGGGGTTGTGTATATATCTCTGTCGGAATTGACGATGGGCGCTTTGATTTTGTCTCGGGCGCGCCAAGATCGGCAACGCCACGCCGTCCAAGGAGCCGAAAGAGCTCTCCTCGAACGGTCGGTAATGCGGAAACTTTTACAACACGGTGCGAATTGCCATTTCGCGAAGCGAAATTCCATTGTCGGTACGCGCTAACGCCCGGTCTAAGGTAGAGCTACGCTCATACTACCGTAACGATCTTATGACGCTTTTTGCCCGACTCCATGGAAGGAAGGAGAAACGATCTTTATCCCTTCTCTCGAAGGCCCTGACTCTCGCGCGTACAAACCGGCGGACCGCAAGCTTCTGGCGGAACGGAGCGGGACGGAGCGAGAACAACGGACGTGGAAGGACGAAACGAGAAATGCTCAAAAAAAAAAAAAAAAAAAAAAAACCAAAAAAAAAAAGAGGATAAGAAGTACCGACAACGAAAGCGCGTAGGGATTTTCTGAAAAGGCAAAATATCGCACGATCGTCGCCGCCCGTCTCTCGGTTTCGCTCGTTTCTGATCTTTGGACTCTTTCCGTGGCATTTACACGAGTATCGGCGCAGGGCAATCGGAGTGCGGTATTTTGTACCACCGAGTAACGTGTACATGTGTAAGTTATCTGTATAGGTGTAGACCCTCGACGCAGACCGAGAGTCCCTCGTAACGAACCGTTAAACCGTTTACAGCCTCTCTCGTACTTTGCGAAATGGATTCGAGCCACACCGACCGACAATTCACGGTCGGGAAACTCAATGGTCGCGAAGCGAACGGAGACGCATGCTTTTCTCCGTTTCACTCTCTCCCACCGATTGGCGACGAGCCCGAGTCATTCCGTTCACGGCAGACCGCTCGCGATATTTTTAAATGGGGATAAATCATTCTGTAAATTTGTCACTCGCGAAAAACTCCCAACGGTTGCGAGAAAAAAAAAGCCACGGCCGGATGTATTCGATGCGTTCAGAAGACGTTCATCACCGAGTCGAGTTACACGATTTGTTAATGGAAAAAATTTCGTAACCATTTTTTTAAATATTAAAAAACGTGAAAAGTTCTTTCCATCACAATTTCATCGAACAATTTTTAAAAAATAAAAAAAAAAGAATTTTGTAAGGATTGAATTTTCCATACATCTCGATTCAAGCGACGTGTCGGATAAATCATAAGAATCATAATTTCTTCTCAATGAGATTGAAGATTCTTGCTCCGAGGGTTCGCGGAAATCTGCAGCGTTCGTTCCTCGCTTTTATTCTTAACGACCGCCTTAATTGTATTCGGTATTTCAAGATTCGTTAGTCACACATATGCCGAAGTGAAGGAGATGGATGGAGGTCTGTTGCTTTGGATTAATTAATACGCCGGCTGTTTTATAACGTGAATCGAGGCCAAAGATGTGGCGCGACGGCCTGCTCCGCTATACGCGCAATATCGCCTTGCCAGTAGGTGCAGTGCTATATTAGTCAGACAGGTATACGTACGAGTCTCTCTCTCTTCTGCGAACGCCCGCGCTCGCGGTTGCTAGGTCCGAGGAATTACGCTCTTCCTGTAACTCCGGGGAACGCGATGCGGCTTCCTCGCTCCGCCGTTCCCCGCCCCCGTTCGCTGCCTCTCTCGCTATCTTCGCAATCTCGTAATTTCTCAGGGAAGTTAATTGCTCACGCACCGCGAAGTGAGCGGTGAATGAAGGAGAGGACGCTAATTCGATCCGTCGGGCCGGAATGAAGTCGCTGGAACGCTCCCGGACGGCAGCCGACGGCTCACGTTCGTCTCGGGTGCGGAACCTCATCCTCGTGTTTCGAATAGGTCTTCGCATAAATTTATACATTTTCTTTATTCGTTAATCGCCGTTGCTGACGGACGGTGAAAACTGGGACATCCGATTAAAAAAAAAATTAAAATATTTAGTTATTGTTTGAACGAAGCTACCGGAATTTTTTTTCGAATCCGGCGATATTTTCGTACGTTCGGGGTTTCCGATATGAACAATCGTCATAAACGATTTTCTACAGAATTTTGAACGATCGAGGAAAAAAAATTAAATGTAACTTTTACCTGAAATCATTGGCGAAAGATGATAATTTAATTCCCGTAGATATTCATTAGTATTTATTAATTGATGCGTCGAACCGAACCGCACGATTAAATAAAGGTACTCGAGGAGAGTGAAGTGAGTCACGCCGCAGATCCTGCCGAGTAGTTCGACTACCTGACTGTCGTTGCATTTATCGCCACAGAAACATACGCCGGAGATATATGCAATCTTTCTGCATCCTGGAGATTTTTTCATACGATTGGAACACCGTTACGAGGATTTAATCTTGAAGAATTTTCGACGCAATCTTATCCATAATACTATCTTATATTAATATTAAATGTTCAACTATTTTTCAAACTTGAAATCAGACTGTTAATATTGTAAAAACGCCGATCGATTAAACTGCCATTGGGGGGGTTAAGTCTTGTACGATTGAGTTTCATGCTTTTCAATCAGAGGATAATATAATTATTAATTGATATACCGAAGCGAACTGCACGATAAAATGAAAGTAGCCGAGGAGAGTGAAATGAGGGGCGCTGTGGATTCCTGGCGAGTAGTCTGATTACCTGATTAGCGTTGGACTTATCGCGACTCTGCCACAGCTGGCGATCGGTCGATTTATCTACTTCGTTATTATATTTACGTACGTATATAACTATTAAAGTGGGAAGAAAAAGAGAGAGGAGGGACGGTCTCGAGTGTCTTAATTGCGTGGGTTGATACGTCTCACTCGGTGGGCCGCGATAACGTTGCCGCAACCCGCAGCATAATAAAATAATATTGCATTGAGATGTGTACGAGAGAGGATAGTGTTTGCCTCTGCCTGCATCGCTCGCGATTACCGTGCGACGAGGATATCGCATCTTTATTTCTCAAATTGCATTATTAAGACTGCGTAAGCATGTCCAACTGGTTCTCAATTAGCAAAGATATCCCGCGTCAATATTATCGGGCTTGGACTCTCGCTCTCTCTCTCTTCCGAGGAGGCGCAAAACGAGTTTCAGCGCTCAGCCGGATCTCCACAGCCGATACAATAATTCGCGTCGGGCATTAACAGAATTAAAATAATTAAATTATCCACATACGCTCTTTTCTCAATTACAACTGTCCCATCTCCGAAGAAGCAAAAGGGAGAACCAGTCACGAAAATTCGATAGTAATAAAAAAAAACACATTGCAGTCGCCTTTCTCGAGAAAAAAAATGACCGAGCGATAAAGAGTCAACAATGTAAAACATACGCTGAACGAATGCAAAGACGAACAAAAAAAGAGCCTGAAAAAAAATAGACGGTTCGACGGATTATAAGAGAAAAGCTATGCGAACGGCTCGAGGGGGACTCATCGGATATATGGGAAACGTGTGTGTATCGTGAGAGAAGTCGAGGAGAAGCCGACGTCGAGCGGTTATCAGGCCACAGGTCCAATCAATTACCATGTTGTGCACGCGCGCCGAGAGCGAGATAGAGATGGAAGAAAAAGAGGTAAAAAAAAAAAAAATACGGAAAGAGTAAAGAGTACACGTAGCAGTGTCAGATAGGTATAGTAAACTAGGAGCGAGCTATACAGTAAACTATACCTGTGCGGCGATGAGCGCGAGGTACTCGTCGGGTCCCCGAGCTGAGTCCTGTCCGTTGAGTCTGCTTATACCTACATGCAGTCATGATACACATGTATGCCGAAACCATCGAGCTCAAACATTCCCTCCTCTTCATCCGTTTCTCTTTCTCTCATTCGCAATCGGAAATCAATGAAATCGACGAAAAAAAAAAAAAAAAAAAAAAAAAAAAAACACACACACACACACATCGGCTGAGTTATTGATACACCGTGATTTAAACTGCACCGTCGGCGATGTCACGCGGAACGAGTTCGGCGGTCCTCTCACTTTTTTCCAACGGACAGTGGGAGTGACTCGAGTTCCGTGGGGGAAAAGCGAATCGGTCGCGACCAACACGTGGTCCATAACGAATGTCGGGAACAGGTGAGTATCGTAACTCCCGTGTGTGGAATCTCCGCGAACGCGAATCCCACAGGATGTTCCGGTCGATCGCGATCGGAACTACCGAATCGACGCGGTCGATCACTGTCCGCAGGCAAAATCCGATCTTCGGGGTAGTTTGGGAGTGCAGCGTGCAGATTTTCATCTCAAGCGTATGGGTTGCCCAAGGCTTTTCTCTTCGATTTTGCACTATCTTGCACTTCCCGAGTGATATCCGCACAACAAAATGTACCAAAGTATATCCGACCGAAGCAGCTTTTTTTTACACCAAATCGGATGCTCGAGTTATCCGCATTATTGTCCGGATTATTTTCCTCTTTTGACAGAAGGCACTTGGTTCCCAATCGCTGAACAACGCGCTATCCTCAACCCCATCACCGGACGACCAACAATGATGAACAGGTCGAACCGATCCAGCTCAACCCGCCGGATGTTCACGGAGGCCGCGAAAAGTGCAAAAATCTGAGGATTCCTCGATAGTGTTCTCGTTGTAAAAATCGGTGGTCGGTTGTAACGAACACACGAGTCTGTGTAACGAAGCTCGGGCCGATGAGGGAAGTACGGTCCCGTTCGTGGCACGAGGGAAGCGGGGAGACGCAGAGACCTGAAAGCCCAAGAGCTGAAAATAATCCAAAATAAGTTCGGGCGTATCGATCGCGGGCTTCTCTCGCACCAGCGGCGTTCGTCGGTCGGTGCCGGTGCTGCGCTGCTCGTTCGGCAAAAAGAAGTAGAAGTTAGTTGGCAGCCTCTGGTCGTGCACCAGCAGCACCGGCAGCAGCACCCACGAGGAAGCAGGTAGTAGGTATTAGGTTGAAGGTAGAAAAGGTTGGTAGGTTGGGTATAGCGTGTGCGGATGCAGCGCACGCTACGCCGACCTCGCCGCAACGGCGTAGGCATTACGTACACACCAATATCCCTCGCAACCCCCGTTCCCTCCCTTTCCCCTGCCCATCTCTTTCTCCTTCGCGGGCCCGTGCAGCCCCTTTTCATCCCCCGTATTCGTCCCTCGCCATTCTACATCCAGCGTGGAAACGAAGGTGCGGGAAAGGAACGATGGGACGAGGTGGCGGAGGAGGAGGAGGGAGATTCCCTTCTTCCACCCCGCGCCGAACCGCGCCAACTTTTATTTCGTTTATCGGGCTGAACATGCGATTTCCCCTACGTATTTCCACCGATCACTAGCACCGTTCCCGTGCGCGCTCTTTCGCCCCCTCTGCCCCCGACGGTCCGCGCTCACGAGCGTGTTTCTCGAACGTGGTACAACGACCTCGAACGAGACGGGGACGAACGGCGAGAGCCACGAGAGGTAACAACCGATTATAAACGAAAACACCTGGAGATTCACGTAGAAATTTGAGATGATCCGATCCAACGAGAAATTCAAAAATACCGGAGTTACGCGTGGTAATGCCGGGTGGATGGGCTCAGTTGCAACGGAGGCGCATTCGACGAACATTTGGACGCCTCGAAGGTCCCAAATTTTCAGCTGGTCGGTCTTCAAGAAACAATAAATTCGACGAGGAAAAATATTATGGACTTTTGACCAAAGAAAATCGGTGTTTAATTGGTAAATATTTTGATTTGCCAAAGACGATAAAATTCCCTTAAGCCAGAGTATAGAAAACCATCGATGATGAACTTTCGAAACAATCTCACTTGGCATTCGACAGGTTTGATGCGGCAATTAGGTGTGCCGAGGATAAAGAGAAATAAAAAAAAAAGAAGTTGCGATTGGCGTTATCAGCCGGGCGCTCTTGGTTGATCTTGTCGTGCCGCATTAATAGCTCGCACGCTTTTCAACATTATTACGTTCGCATGGTCTTTCCCGGCTGGCAACGCCGAGGAAAGTGCACCGTGCACGAAACTTTGTACGTTGCATATAGTTTGTCCGTAAATTGACGGTCTCGGGTAGTGCATGTCGGTGTATCGCGACATTTGCAGCACAGCCCGTTGCGCTCGTTGGCCGTCACACGACGCAGGATAAGCCCGTTGCGGAGCACGTGCTGGGAGCGAAGCTCAGCTCTTGTGCCACGGGCCAAAGGTCGACCCTCCAAGCTTCGGCGCTTTCCAACCGATGCATGCGTCCTTTAACAGACTATATGCAGTCGATTCGGCTGCCGGTGCACGTTACGTTGCCGTATAAAATATCCACTTGGACGATGACGCGCACCGCGCGTCGGCTAATCGCGGACTCACGGGTTCGCCGACCAACTACGGGACGATACCGCATAAACACTCTTACCGACTGTGTCTCGGAGTCATAATTTCCAGATATATACGCGGCACGATAGCTTGTAAATTTCGTCGTAAACGGAGGAAAAGGTCATCCCGACTGTGCAGCCGACGATTCTCCTCGATCAATTAAAGAACGGAGGCGAAAAAAAAAAAGAAAAAAAAGAAAAAAAAAAAAAAAAATTAACCAACACACATAAACAATTTCAATGAGAGACCGCACTTCGATCGATCATACTTGACAGTGGAAGGTACGTGCAACAGTTGAGTTTCGAATTTATTCATCCAGCTTGAAAAATAAAATAAATAAAAATGTAACCTTATCAATTTTCGTTCCGACGATAATGCTCGTACGTCGCGAGGGATGGAAATTCGAACGAATTTCGATGAGGTTTGTTAATGCTCCGGTGGTGTACCGAGAGTGGAGAGAGAGAGAGAGAGAGAGAGAGAGGTGGGGAGGAAGTAGGGAGTCTCCACGTTCTCCGGTAGTTTGCACTGAACGAGAGAGCTTGCGACAGAGAGGCGACGCGAGACGGCGAGAGGAGGTAGATAGGTGTGCGCGCATTAAAATTGCGGCGTCGGTGGGCGAGAAGAGAGCTCCGTGTACAAGCTCATCGCGGCGACCTTCCGCCAGTACCTATACGCTATTTTGCTAAACTTACGGTCGGTGCGGTTGTTGCCGGGTGTACACAGTACTCCACACTACATCGGTAACTTGCTTACCTGTACTATGACCGGACGAGCTCTCGGCCCGATAGGCCATAATAGATAATGGTAACATTACAAATTAATGGACTGTAAAGTGGTACGACGAGAGGCGATGGGCACAGTATATGTGGACTAGCGAGTGAGCAGTGCGCTGCTGCTGCTTCTGCTGCTGCTGCTGCTGCTGCTGCTGCTGCTGCTGTCGGTGGCCACTCTATTTTTACGTACGACGAGAGCCGTCGGCCTCCCAGTGTGACAAACACTCACACGCGCAGTGAGAAAAGCCCCACCACAGTCCAAGCCGACACAGACGGGAAGCGTGTAAAGAATTAATAAGCAACGTATGCTAAGGGGGATTACGGTCGAGGATCGTCGAGCATCGACAACATTCGTCGTACAAACATCTGCACGCCGATCGTTGCTGACACACGGAATTTTTTTTCCCATAGTCGCCAAGAGTTTGATCGGTAGAGCTTGCCGAATTGGAAAATGGGACTGGTTCGTATCGAGATATCGCGGTGTAACGTTGTTGCGTTGTTATTAAATTGTAAGATTTACTGTGACGAGTTGGCTCTCGGTCGAACGTATCGATGACCAAACCGGAAGCGATCTCTCGACATCGTCATCGATGAGATTCGGGATCGCGGTTCCTAGTCGGTAGATCGAACTCGAATCCGAACTCGAGTACTAACTTAGGTTCGGACTCGAGATCGCACTTCGTTTTGGTCTCGGGACCGGGAAATTTCTGTCGGCGAAAAAACTATCGACGTGCTGTGTTCGGCAATATAAATTCCTCCGATAAAAAGGTGGCGCCCACTGCACCAACGATGGTAGGTGCGATATATGTATTACAGATGAGGCTACGTGTATCGAAACGAAAATCGGTTGCTCGCAGTCAAAAATGCCAGGAGCGTCGGAAACGAAACAAATCGGTTCCTCGATTCTAATGTCATAAACGCCGGCTCCGATGGTGCACCGGAACTCTGTGTGTACAAAACCGACGATTGTAATCGTTATTTCGATATTTCCCGACGAAACGCGCGTGTCGTTACAGTACCCGTAGCGAACAGTACTGAATATGACAGGTATACCTTCGACTCCGCGTATCGAGCGTATACATATGTACATAAAAACCGTGGCCGGAGCCAGGTAATCGAACGAAAATCCCCGAGCGAGCAATCGACCGCAAATAATTGTTTTCGAAACAGCGCGGTCCCTTTTTTTTTCGTTTTTTTTTTCTCTATTTTACAATAACAAACGAATGGTTATTCGTGAATTCCGTTGGTAACCGTTGGCGCGTGGATCCGAGAGGATTGTTACCGTTAAAGGGGACTGTCGGGAGATTTTTTTTCGTATATTTTTGTTTTCGTGTGGAATATAGCATTCGCGAGCGGCGGAAGTGAAACTGTCGCCCGGGGATGTAATTTTGTTTGGTCGGACCAGCAACGACTGTATCTACTTACGAAGTGGGTTGGTGTCTTTTACGGCTGTAACTACACCGGCCCGGTGTAACAACGTTGTCCGGACGAATGGCGGGCAGTTCGAGCTGAGAAGTCATTCGCGTAGTTATCCGCGTCTCTAGAAATGTTTGTCTATAGAAACGTTCAGCTGCGTTTTGCGCGATCTGGGCTGAAGCGTATTAAGCGAGCTCGGCGGTGTTGCATAATTCACCGGTGAATCGACCTATCCGTCTATCGGTCGGCGACGGAGAGAATGGAAAAGAGAAAGAAAGAAAAAAAAATTAAAAGAAAAACGGAAACATCGTGTACCCGCAGGAGAAAAGTTGTACTCGCGCGAGCGGCGCACTTAGCCGTCCCACCGTCGTTCCTCGTATCTCCCCAACTGCTGCTCATCGTTTAGTTAAATAGTAGTGTGCAGTTCGTTGTCGTCGTTTAATTCACAAACTTCGCGACTCTCGCGATTCCTATCCTTCGCGTTTTTATTCCCACCGTACTTTCTCTCTCGTTCCCTCCCTCACTGGGGCCGCGCAGGACGAATTAAACTTCGGTCAAACTGCGACGGAAAACTCCGGGATTAAATCCTCGTACCGTTTTTTTTTTTTTTTTTTTTTTCTTTTTTATTCCGCTTCATGAGACATAAGCGTTAAAACTTTTCATGGCTATTAAAGACGACACTCCACATTGCTCCGAGCGACAATAGCCGGAATGACTTACACGGTATATCACAATGACGGAGAAAAAATACGGGAAAAAAAAAAATTTTACGCCTTCAATAAATATTTATCGTTCGCCATTTTTTCATTGCAACTTTGCACTCTTCTACAGTTACGAATATGACTCGGCAGAAAATAGTGTTTCGAATCTTCGTTGGACTTATATACAAAATAGATAAATGGATCTACGGTTGCGAATATCTTAAATATTTTCAGGGGTCGACGACCCGTAATGAACGCAAATTCATCAGACATGTATCGAGAGTGAGCGATCGGATTCGCTGAATAAATGAAAAACTTTGTCTCCCCTCCTCCCTCCATGGGGTTGGAAAATATAATGGACGTTCGGCTCTTGAATTCGCGATTTTTGGACTAACAAAACGGCGAAGAAAAAACTCAGCGCAGAGAAGTACGCGACTGGTCGCCGGCACGGCCAGGGGGGGTTTAGATCGGTAGACCGGTGGACGAGGAATCGGAGAACGTTGTATAGGTAACGTGAGTTTGGAATGTCGAAGCGGGTTGCTTTTCGTCGGTGTTGCCGCTCGCTGGGCGGATCGATATTAAAATGGTGACCGAATTCCGTGCGACCCTTCCCGACCTGCCCCAACCTCGCAAAGCGCGAACGCTCTCGAGCACCGGCGGTTCGGTTTTGGCCCTCACTCTACCTTCGCTTCAGTCGCGACCCCTTCCCCCGAATCTATCTTTCTCGTTCGCTCGCCCTTTGCCGTCCTTTTTTCTCGCTCCCTCTCGGCATAACCGCGCCGAACCGCATTCCCGTTACCGACTCTCGACCCTTTCATCAGCTCCCTGCTCGCAGCCAGCGGCTCTCGTTGTTCTCGCCTGGACGAGAGCTTTTTGTCATCGGGAGGGGACGTCGATCGAAAAGTATTTACAACGCGAGAAGGCCAATAGCGAGAAGAAAACAATTTAGTGGAAGAACAAATACGCGCGTACGCTCGATTCCACCTTTTTTTCGTTTTTTTTTTGTGAAATAAAAGGTTCTTACGTGGATGTAATTTTTTTTTTTTAGATAGAAGAAACGAGAGAACGTGGATAACTCGTGGTATCTCATAGATCTCTTCTTTCTCCGCGAAAGAGTATCATCATCGGTATCGACCGACCGCGGCAAGTACTCGGTAACGGCCAACCGTTCGCTCTCGGTCCCTTTGCCGCGGCTTCGATATTAAGTGGCGAGTACATCGGGCGCTTAAGCGCGCGAGGAAACCTCGCCGAGAGGTTCAACGAGATGATGGCCGAACGGGAGACGTGGAGCGCGAGGGAGGGATGAAACAGAAGAAGTGAGAAGGATAAAAAGAAAAAATGAAAGTGGCAAAAGATCGACCTGGTGCGGCGAGAGAGCCGCAGAAGCAAAGTTCTTCTCGTTCGATCCGTAGGTGCACCGCATTTCCCACGTCATTAGAATCGCCTGCTTGAACTTTCGAACGAGAGGCACCAAATGAGAGAGACCAGAGGCGCCTAACGCTGGATCGTGATTGCCGGTACAGGCCGATCACGCTTGGTCTCTCGCACCTGCGTGTTTTCCATTCACGCCTCGCTCGACGATCCGATCACATATCGTGTAAGGCAAGGATCGGGTTCACATTCGCACAGTGCGCACCTATTCTTCCGCAAGCGCGAGGCAACGAAAGGTTCGTACATTTACCTCACGTCGCCCGTCCACAAACTTACACGATTTTTTTTCTCGTCGATTTTACCATTTTTTTTTTCTTACCGACAAACCACTTTTTTACTAAAAAAAAAAAAAAAAAAAAAAAAGAAAAAAAAAATTGGTACACGAGGTAAAAATATTGCGGATATTTTTGTTAAACTAACATTTGTTGATGGTACAATCGAAAATGAGGCTAGATGTTATATTCTCATACACAAATAAATCGAGAAGTTGCAGCGGAGAATTGTTAAATGTACCGCGAATGAAAGCTGAGGGCGGATGGACGTTTCTCGTTAATAAATCAGAAACACCTTGGCAGATATGGACTGGCTATTATGCGATTCTCGACGACGATATCGCGAGCTTGCAAAAGTGTCATTCGGTGACGTACGACGATGTAGCGTAATCTTCGTATTTATAAATAGCTGGCACGAAGATTATAGTATGGGCTTTACACCGACGGAGAACTCTAGGAATGCGTTAAAAAGATCGGTTAACCTTTGCCACCGCTCTGTCTATACCGCAATGTACAGTACGTATTGCATGTGGCGACTCGAAGCCAGGGGTCTCCGCATTACCGATTCCCACGCAATTTCACGGGAAGCTTAGCCTGAATCGTGAGCAAACGGAAACGGAGCACAGTATGTTTTTCTTCTAAAGTTTCCACGTGCCCGCTGTGATTTACTAGCAACACGCTTCGCGCCGATATCCGCGACTCACGGTATTTTGTTTTCTCATTCCCGGATATTTATAGATTTAATTTTATTTCACAAACAAACGATCCGTTCTCCGAGAACATTTCTTGAGCGACGACACAATATGAAAAATGGAAATTATATCGAGGGCAAATTAAACGAATGGAGCAACGGTTAATCGAGATTAACCGAGAATGATCATTGGCGAAAACTTTGATTGGTCAGTCGGGACATGCGCCATAGAAGTCGGGCTTATATGTTAATGCGTTATGTACCGATGTACCGAGCGGCTGCAATGGCATAAACACGTGCGCGCTGCCGACGAAAGCCGGATAAAGAGGAGGAGGAAGAAGAAGAAAGAAGAGGTAAGTCACAGGGCGATGAGGATGGAGAGAGGAGTGCCGCCGGCTCGTTCGGCTTGTCGAACGAGTCTGTAACATCGTCTTGTATTATTGCCGCGGCGGGTTTATTCTCTCCCTCTCTCGGCCTCTCCATCTCTCCCTCGTCGCAGCCTCCTTCCACCTCTTTCACTCGAGCTCAACGCTCACATGAAATTAATCAAAGTGGCGAGCGAGAAGTCTTGTACCTTGTAGCCCCGGTCATGTCCGTAGAGAGTTCGAGGGCGTGATCTCTCGCATCGCCTCTCTCGTTAATAAACTTGTTATTATGCCATAAAGCGATATCATAATTCTCTCCCATACACCGTACACCGTGCGCGATATTCAAAATGTTATTATTTTTTTTTTACCAAAGGTAAGTGAACGGTTTTTTGTATTTTTTTTCCTTTTCCTTTTTCGTTACTTCCGTTAAGCTCGGGCTCATCGGAAGATTCGGATACCGTAGTGTGTACGCGGAGTGAAATCGAGGCGGTTCTTCGATGCTGTTACACGGAGTGTCGTTAGCGAGTGGTACCGATGGGAACTGGTCATTCCTGGATTCGAATATACATGTATATTCGTGACGTTGTAGTACAAATCGAAGCTTCGAGGGTTAACGGTCGCACTCTTGGAATTTTTGGATCGTCCTCGACGCGACACCGGTTGGCACTCAGAGTGCCGTATATCACGCGTTAAAACGCGTAACTCTCGGTGCGCCTCCCTCCTTCTCCTCCTCTATGTCCCTTTGCAGCCCGGTTCGACTATCGTGTGCGACACGGCGAAAGGGCGGAATAAACGGAGAGGGATGTTACCGTGCGGCGTCGAATCGTAAGCGTAGCCAGGCCACTTTGTCCGAGGGACCGAACGGCCACGGCCGTTAGAGCTCCATTTATCCGGCAATCTCATAACGAAAATTAATGGACCGAGATGTTACTGCTTCCGGTTGGTTCTCGCGACGAGGAGGCCGCATCGACGGCACACCTGATTTGTCCACCGACGGTCTCTACCATGGCTTCTCAGCGTTATTTCCCCGACCTACGAGCGCTTCCGTGGAGGTCAGTGATACATCGAATTTGCATGTTATTCAACCCCATTCAAGCCTGAACCAATAAATTCATGTTAAAGTTGAAAATCATTATTTTTTACATTTTTTCATCAATTCTTTTCAGAGTATGTTCCACGTTTTTTTTTTTTTTTTACTCAATCTGTGAGATCATTTTGCCGGTCTTTTCGGTCCAGCTCGTGTCGGAATTATTGTGACATTGAGGTATCGTGAGTACGATTGAAATTTTTCAGATTATCGAGTCATTTCGCGGTGTTTTCGTCAGGATTAAATGGAACACGTCGGACCTCGATGCTTTGTCATTTGCGTGCCGATCTGAGAGGAGACGAGATAGGCCGAAGTGCCGAATCGATAATGATAAGCACTTTAGCGAAAAACGAGGCTCTCCCTTCGCCATCCGCACCTCGCCACCCTCCGACGATCTTTCCTCGCCGGTTCCGCCGATGGTTCACCGACATTTTCGCTCCCTCATCCTCGATCCACCTCTTCCGTGAGAATATTGTTAAGCGCATCGAACGTTTCGGCAGATAACCGCGTTACCCCTTTGCCCGCTCGGAATATCCCTGACGAAAACGAGCACGGCTCACCGGTATCGTGATCGCTCCACGCCACGGGAACTCTCTTCTTCTCATCAGCTAATCGAATATATAAAAATTCGATAACTCCCTGTCGCCGAATTCGTCGATTTACGTATTCATTTATTCTGCACATAATGTCGTGTCGTTATAACGTCGGATCACAATAAAAATGATTTATTTTACAAGTAATCCTGGGATAGCGAAGAGCGGGGTAAAATGACACAGTCGAGTGAAAGTCGATTTTCCAATAATTTTCTAATGTCCCACTTTGTTTCACTGTACGTCTGGATTTGTAAACTCCACTTTTGTCTCATCGTCTCGTTTTGCCCCGTTCTCCCACATATGTTAATTCGAATTAAATAAATATCGATTAACGATAAGTACATATTGATTTTAATTAAATAAAAATTTATTTGTACGACGCCCGTAAAATATATTATTTTTGTGGGTGAAGCTGCGCGCGAGCGTTTTATCGGGCGATGGAAAAGGGCTGCGGAAGATAGCGTGACAATGAGGGGAAGCAACGCAGGGACGAGGTAAATGCTCCTACAGACTATATTGAGATTCTTCACCGGTCATCCTGCCGTATGCGAATGTGTGCGTGCCGCATTTACGTAGGTGTGCGTTAACGGCTTGAGCGTTTTTTTGATGCACGGCAATCATCAGCGTTGCGCGCAGCGAGAAAGCCGTGTAGGGCGCCGAGAGCCGGCACCCGTTTACGAGCACCATCAAGTCGATAGTTTATCAGTGGAAGAGGAGACCCGGTCGCTCTTTGCTGTACGAATTTTTACTTTTTTTTTTTTTTTTGCTCGCCACGATACTTTTGCTCTGTATAAATACTGGGGCAAATTATAGCGAAGCAGCGGAACGAGAGAGGTCGGGACGCGGGGGAAATTGATAATTTATCGGTACACGAGCACGGCGATTTCTTTGGGTACCGAGCAAACGATTTTACGTTCCTCATTGATTATTTGCCGGCTCCGCGAGACGCCCGGAGTTTCTCGTGACGCCGAGGCGAAACCCCGCGCGATCGTGTTTATCGAACAGGACTAATTTCCGGCCTCAGCGATTTTCTTAATTGAGTCATTAAGTACCGGAGGAGGGGAGGAGGTGAAGGATCCGATAAAAATTGGAATATAGTTTGGGATGAACCACCATATTTTCGTACTAGCGAGCAACCAATATTGACGTCTGTAAACGAGCTGCGGACCCGAGGGAATTTTTTTCCCGGAGTCTCGATGGACGAGACAAAAAATAGATCGTCGCGAATGTCTCGATTTTGACGCGGTCCTATTTTCGCTCTCCTCCGAAACACCTTCGACGGTTGAAAATTATTGATAAACAACCGGTAGTTACACATTTTACCGTTATCACCTCGACGTTTACCGGAGTTAAGACGGTGCGCTTTGTGGCCATTAGGTTCGTACACGCGGCATTAAATATCATGCGGAACAAATTGTACCTGCGATCGGTTGGGCGGTCAGTGGTTATTTGTAAGAGCCTGTTTCAAGGATACCCCTTGCAGGAATTAACCGTAGTCAATAAAGTTCTAATAGTAAAATCGTTAATATTCGTTTCGCCGAGGAAAAAGCGTGCGCAGCTCCGTGAATTCCCACGGAAGGCAAGTGAGGGCAAAAAGAGGAAGCGGCAAAGCAGAGACGGAAGGAGGGTCCAGTCGCAAAGGGAAGGTGCACGGACCACCCGGCGTTAACGCGATTTTGAGGAAGGGCGATCGGCGGTAAAGCCAACCGAGCGCGGCGGCAAAGTACGCCGGGGTCGGTAAGGATCCATGTGCTCGCATCCGTTTATCACGAACGGAAAGGCCAGCCGGCGAGAGATGTAGAGGAAACCCGACGGAATGAGAATAAGCAGAACGCAGAAACGCGGAGCAAAGGGGCGTGGGGGGAGGGGGGGGGGCATCAAAGGCTGCAGCGTGTCCCGGAGGAATACACGGTAAGCTGCGAGGGCTCTTCGCGTACGCAAGAACGCAGGAGTGGAGAAGGAGAGGGCCAAGTTGAACAGAGCTTGGCCCCGCTGCAGCGAGCGCCGCCGATCTTGCAACAAATCTATTTCCACGCTATGGCAAAAACGGAAGACACGCCGCGCTGCTGTTGCTGCAGCCGGGGCCGGCTCGGCGAGTAATGAACTAATCTAGCAAGGTCCGTCGGGCTCGCGAGAGCCTCCGAGTGCCGGACCGAGAAGGCAACGGGAGGAACGCGAAGGGAACGTCGAGGATGCACCGCCGTTGTGCAACCAGTGGGACGAATGAAGGAGGGGAAGTACGGCGATGGCGAGAATGAGCGAGATGGAGGAGACTTTTACGAAGAAACTTTTGCCGCGGCTTAATAACATGAGTTTTTCCTGGCTCTGGACTCTCCCTCTCTCTCTGGAGTAAACGCTCGCTTTGCTCGTAAGGACGGACGGGTGGATGGGAGGGCTCGGAAAGAGGGAAAGATGCTGTGGTGTTGCGCACACAGCGGCTCTGGCATGATCCGGCGAGCACCGGAACGCCCGCACTCTGTTTAATGTAACCCTCTCGCCATCTCTCCTCGGCGTACCTGCGTAATTTCGTGACTCTCGCGAATCCCCCTGTGGACCACGGGACTCGCGAAGCCGGGACTCGGTGAGGTCGAAAGAATTTAAAAAAAAAAAAAACAAAGAGACAACGATGCGTGCGCGGTTGCATCCGCGAAGAAATCGCGCGCGCAGAATATTCTTCCAATAGCCGGAGTTACCAAATAGTTGGTATATATTTTCTTTTAAAAAAATTGGTCCTCATTCGACGAATTGATTGACCATTGAGGCGATGCTCGGTGGTCGAGTCGGTCTAGAAAATACCAACTTAGCCAACGAGGGAAACCAACGATGATTTTCCCCGATATCACCACTGCTATGTCGGTAGCACGGCTTTTGTTTAATACTATCCGAGTCGAAAAAAATATTTGAAAAAAAAAAAAAACTCCTAAAATCCGACGAATCGAGTATATTATGGGTGAGGTGGAGGAGTTTCGTAGAGGTTCGGGGAGTTCGTAGGAGCTCGTAATAAGTACAGAGCACAAAGCGCGAGAAGAACCGTCGCTCCGGTAGTGGTAGTTTCGACCCCGGCCTCTCGTCCTCTTGCTCCTTCGCGTAGTCGTAGTCGGGCAGCTGTGGCGAAGAGGTTTAATAATAATAACGCCGGGAGGATTCTTCGCCGACGACGAGGACGACGAGGGCCGCTACTGCCGGCGCTCTCTTCCTCCCTCTCTCTTTGTATACTCCGCCATAAACGCGAATCCTCATCCACGGAGATAATGATGGTCGCGGGGGTGAGCTCCGGCAGTAATGCGTGGTTGCCGCGTGACGCGGCCAACACGGCTAGACCTTTTTCCCCTTTATTTATTTTTTATTATGATTTTTTACTCCCGCCAATTCTCCCTCATTTGTCCAGCGAGAAATACACTGACGAAGGTTACGCACAAAATTGCTGAAAAAAAAAAAAATAAACATTTCCAACCTCTCCGACACGACGTAACACACGTTTTTTTTTATCCTTCCTAATTTCAGCTCATTAAAAAATCCTCGCGAGACTTCGAGGCGAGTCGAATTATCGTCCACCCTCCCGGAGACAGAGTTAAAAAAAAAGAAACGGAATCCATCCGTGTTTTACGGTCGTAAAACGATTTTGGACTGCGGAGTTGAATAAATTCTCCTCATTTCGCCCTTCCGACTACCGATCTTTCTCCTCAAATCTTTTATTACTATTTATTTTATTATATTTGTTCGTAACGAAGTCCTTGAGAGATCCTTCGTGGCGATTCCTCGCGTTGGCACTTCGAATGCTCCAAATGCAGGATGTTCCGATTCCGGGATTCGTGTCTGCGTGACGCCCGTTCGTCCAGAGTAGTCGCGCGATCCAGGCGCGATTCCCGAAGTCGGCCGAGAGGGAAATATCAGAGCCACGAGTGCCGGAGGTTACGCACTACCTACCGCTGGCCCGTATGTGTGTGTGTGTGTGTGTGTGTGTGTACACGTCGAGGTAAAAGAGAGTCCGGGACAGCCGCGGGGCACAGAGAACCACCGGATCCCGGTTACACCGCAGCAGACACCGTCGCCTCGCCCGTTCGGCTCGTAAAATCCAAACTCCGTCGTGTAAATCCAAACGCCTCGATGCTCTCCGCCTCTTCTTCGCGGCGATACAGCCCGCGAGGCCCTATATCGTCTCGAACCAAGCGAGAGAAGAAACTCAGGCAGCAGCGCGTACGCCGCCAATACGGAGAGGTGGAGAGTCCTTATATCGCGTATCCCACTCCGACATCGTCTCCCATCCTCGCACTCACTCGTAAATATCCGGTCGCACGTACGTCCGATCTTGTTCAACCCCCTCAGAACGAAACACACACGCACCTGTCGTTCGACCAGAGGCCCCAATATTTTACACGCTCGAGAGTGAGGAAACCCATCGAAGATTGTTCCTCCGCTGCTTCGGCCGCTGCTTCTGCCTATTAGCGAATTCCAAGTGCGTGAGGCCGAGCTATCTCTGCTCGAGTGCCCCGGAGGGTGTGTGCGTAGGGAAGAGCGAGGCAAAATAAGTCTGTGGGAGTCTGTGCTTTTTTCTATACTTGGTACGTCGAATCGTACGTCGAGGACTCGGGACGGATGACGAATGGATCGTCCGAATCAATGAGTACTTTTTCATCTTTCGATGAATTCGATTATTCCGGATGAACGGAGCGGCGACCGCGCTGAAGAAGCTTCGTTCGGTCGAGATCGATTCCGCGAGCTCGGGCAGATTTTTCGTTTCTCTCTCGATGCAAAATATAGAAATTGACGGAAGGAAATGTTCGCTAAGTGCGGAAAGGTGTTCTGTGTGCAGCAGGTGCAATTTCGGACGGAGACGTTCGATGCGGGAAGCGAAGTGGCATGCACAGGCGAAGCAGCGGAAAGAATATCGGAGCCGACACGAGGATACCTTGGTGGGAAATCGAGTCCGCTGTGAAATTTCATCCGCGGACCTCTTATCAGCGCCGTTGCGCTGGTAGCTAATAATCGCTCGCTCGTTTACCGCGCGCGAGAATACCGGCCGCGGTGAGGAATTTTCTGACATTTCGACAATTGCCTCCGCGTATCTCATTACCATTCTCGCCGGGTTTGAGGATATCGACGATTGCACAGAAGCGGTCAGCGTGCCGCGGAATAAGCGCCGTAACATGCGAGAATACACGCGGAGGTTTCGGTGCAGCCGCGAAGCTTTCCGCGTTCCATCGTTCGCGTATGTGTCACGGCGAGCGCCCTCGTAATTGTGAACAGCAACGCGCTCGATGTTCGCCTCTGTACACTCTTGCCGTCTCACCGCGGTTGCTTGGAAACTCTCTCGTCGGTAAAGAGCCCGCGTGTGCGGGAGATATCCTCTCCCGTTGCGGGCATAACCAGCGACGGCGGTGAGAAGGGGTGGACGAGAGACCGAACCGTTATTTGACGATAGGTACCTACGCAGAGAGTAGTCGAGAGGATCCAGTGTTGTTAGACTAAATGGCAGGAGCGTGCAGTTGTTGATCGTTCGACGGGGCCAGTGGGAAATTATGGTGTCGTAACGCCAATCAGGCAGGCATCCGACGCCGACGCCGAACAACCGGCAGCACCGCTCTCCGTGTAATGTTCGACGCGTGTTTTGCGCACACGTACCACATTCGCTATCTCCCAATGGCATCCAGAATCTCTTCCTAGGAAAGGCTCCTCCGCGGGAGAGGCTTTGCCACTCGAAGAATTCGGATCGGATAGGAGCGTTCGGGCTGTAAAAAAATTAACAAATATTAGACGTCACTTGGAAAACGTGTTTTCGATGGATATTACGGCTGCGTCGGGAATTCGCTGGAATGGTCAAAAGTGACGTCCCAAGGCGTGACGGTTCTGAGTTGGAATTAAGTGTTCCGAGTGAGTACTCGGGACGTAGATTTTTTGTACAATTCTCGGTCACCTGAGAGACTCGAGGGCTGAAATTTGAGGCTGAATGGCGACAAAGGAGACAGCATTGGTTATATGACGAGTGAGATTGTCTGTGAGAAATTAACCCGTCAAAGTGTAGGAGTGCAAGAAAAAACCATAGCGATATAAATCGGGTTAAAAAATTGTCTCGACTGGCCAAAATCATGATGTCGTACTCAATCTTTTCATACTGAAAGTGGAATAAAAGTTTCCGTCTCAAGGGGTTCCAGTAATCATTCGGAATGAGTAAAATTACCGGCTATCTAACGGAGAATCTTGAGCGGTAAATTGACTGTCGAAGAGGTGGTATCCGGATTGCTCGTGCGCAAGAAAACAATGTCCGCGAAAAATTGATCCTACAAAACGTTGAACTTATACGTAAAAAGGTCCCACATATATGAATGCCTCGATCATTTTTCTGCACCAGCTGAAACGAGGAACCACCGGTCGTAATTTCACGTACGATTCCTCGCCGACTGCGGTTCAATCAATTTCGTCCTTCTTCCTTTTCCTCGAGAAATGATAGCCGATTGATCTTCCGCGTGCGGCGGAAGGGTCGAGCGAACGCCGCTTCCTCTAATAACTCTCTCCGGCGTTCGAATCGTTAATTTTCAATTCGCCGCACATCAAATCCCAACGGCAGATCGTCGCGGATTCAATGATTGCGAGGAGAGAACTCGCTCGGCGTTCTCGGGTCGTGTCCTGTCCGCGACGAGTGCGTGCGAAAGCATGCGTGCGTGAGTCGCTCTCGCTGCTGTCACGCACGTTGCCGCTGCCAGCAAGGAGAGCCGAACGATCCTATCTTTCCGAAGTGGCCTCGCCATTACTGGGCCGAGACGCATTACGGCGTATGTCCTGACGTTGACTCGTCCCCTCCGCCCACACCGGTCCCGCCGCTGAAGCTATCCTGTCTTCCTTTCCTGTATCTCTCCCTCTCTGCTCCATCTCCGTCTCGGTCGGAAGAGATGGCCGGTGAATTCAGGTACGGGAGTACAAATCCGTGCGGTTGTTACCCAGCCGAGTGTAAACACCCGGAGAAGAGACGTCTTCGGACGTCCGACCGAGAAAGATGAAGTCAGATAAAAAAATCCGTGCACGCACTTTGGTGAAAAAAAAAAATCATATCGAGAATTTACTGAATTTTAGCGCCGATTGCAGTGGTTCTATTGTACTTTCCTTCCGCCACCTCCGTCGAACTCAGATTTTCTCAGCGGTCTGCCAATAGCGGGAACGTCCATCGGCTCCTAACCGATATTTTTTATTTTTTTTTTAAATCCTTTTTTTATTCGAATTTTCGCACCGCACAGGTGAAAATGGGAAATTCCGTTCGCCAGAGCGAGCGCATTATTGTCCAGCGTGCGTGCTCGTCCGGCTTCGGACACTGCGCCCGAAATGTTGCCAATGTTTTGTTTCTTCACACGTCCGATTCACCTGGAAAATCGTAACCGGACAGCGTCGCTTCGTAACCGGGGAACGCAACGCGCCAGTCTCACTCTCCCGGCGAGCTGAAACTCCGGAACTCGCGACCGGCGCGCTACATCGGGTTTCGGTAAATCGTTAGAGCCGGGATTCCCGCGAGCGGTCCTGTGCCAGCAAACGGCAGCCGGGTATTGTTGCGGTACGGAGGGAAGAGCATCAGCCCAGAGTACAGAGAGAGAGAGAGAGAGAGCTCGCCATGCGCTTCCGGTCGCGCGATGCCTATCGCGATTCCTCCGTCGGATCTGGCAATTAGCAATCACGCATATATATTCCGTAACGCTCTTGCGTAACGACGTAGCAGCGGCGTTGGCGGCGGCTTGGTAGCAACCCGACGAGGAGATTATCATCGCATCGCGTCGTTCGCCTGCCTGGATAGATACGTACGTGTACCTCGTACAATACACGCGGTCTATTGCGGCTCTGAACCGCGCGTTCGAATGATCGCCACCTATGTGCGCGCTCGGTCAAATGCGTTTCCACGTGCTGCTCACGGAAATAATGTGTCTCTCGTGTGTTTACTGATAAGTGTGTCCTCTATTTACAGATTGTCGCATAATGACGAGTGACGGTACACGTGTGCTGAGAAAAGTAATGAAAAAAAAAAATAATAATAATAATAATAATAATAATAATAAAAAATCTGCCCAACATTGTCGGTTTTTTTAATGTGAATCAGAACTGGTGGATCTGCGAGATTTTTTAATCATTTTTTATTTTTTATTTTTTATTTTTAGTTGGGATCAGAGAGCAGGAAAGGATTTCGCCGTTCGATAGGAGAGTTATTTTTTTTTTTTTTTTTTTTTTTTTAATAAAAAAATTGTGGAAACCGTCCGTTTTGCCACAGCGTCTCATCCGACATTCAATGACCGGAGCACCCTGTATAATTTTACCGGCATTGTGATCTATGCGTCGATCTTTTTGCATACTGCAGACGGTGCACTGCCGTAGCACGGTAACCAGTATAACCGCATAATTGTATGTTATGTGTTCTTTTTTATATGCATCGTGGTTGACACGCATTTGAACGTCGCATGATTCTTCCCTCTGATGACAATCGATACAATATCGTATCTATTTAGGAGACTCCACTTTCGCGACCCTCGTCAATGTTGACCGTGCCTCGTAATCGCATTGGATTACGTGGAACGTTCTAAACTCAGTCTTTTTCAATTAAACCGACAGCTATGCTCCCAGCAGGACACCTGTGGAAATGTGTAGTTCCAGCGCTCGCGGCCGAGCCCTGTATCTCCCTGTTTGCTTACACTTTTATTTTCTCATCCACACGTCCCGGAATTCACCCGCGAGGACACTTCGTTTTTAAGTACTCCGGGAGCTCCCAACGGGCCGACGTTTAATCGGTGTAACGTGCTCGAAAAATACTGTTTTTCGGGCTTGAAACTGGCTTCAGCAAAAAAAAAAAAAAAAGGATCATCCGGGCCGACTAAGGTCTTGGCGTGACTCGACTGAAACGACGAATTCAGCAGCTGGGACAAGGACATTGTTTTTTCACCGTCGAATTAATTGATTCGATCAATAAATTCACCAGTCTTGAACCAATTAAATCGTTGATTCCACGAATTGATCGATTTCAAACCAATTCATTTGGTTCGAAAAATTCGTCGGTCTCGGAAGATCGGTTCGGACCAACCGATTGAAAACGATCGTCACGAAAAATTTCTCAATTGACGCGGAACAAAGCTGTGACGATTGAATGCGGTGACGATTCGAAAAATTTCAACCGTCCCTCATAGTCAATCCCTCGGGGCGGTACGGCCCGAGATCCAGGTAATTAGCCAGCGAACCCATTTATAACGGCACACAGCTAAAAAGCGACCGATTTTCTACGATCGCAAGGATATCAGGCTTTCGCGAAGCGCGGAGTGCGTGCAACTCGCACGGTCGCCCGGTACGGCGTACGGCTACGTGATAATTTCGGAAAATTGGCTCGATGCACGACATACTTCGATAAAGAGAAAGGAAAAAAAAATGTAAAAAAAAAAAAAAAAGAAGTAAAATATCGATCGTCTAGACCTCACGGTATTACGGATATAACTGTACGCGAGCTGGTATAACGCGTAACCTGCTCGTATAACGGAGTATCGGAGCTTCGTAAATATAAAAGCTCGCGCAGGGCGCGCAATGTCGGGACGACCGAGAGAAAAACCTATTGCAGTATTCATTCATAATGGTACAGAGGAATAGCGCAACCCCGCTGGTAGACCCGGTGTAGTTTGGTTAAGTGAATATTTGCAGAGGTGTGCAAACACGGTTGCACCGTGCCGATGTCTCATCGGCGAGGACGTTGCGGCGTGCCGAGCGAAGGAAGAGAACTTGGTTCGTTACTTATATAATACCGGTTACAGTGGGTTGTATCCGTCTGTGCATAACGGGCGAAAGATCGTGGACTCTCATCGATCCCCGATCGATCCCCGAATAAGCTGCGTTCAATCGTCCATCGGTTTGCGATACTGTTAGCCACCGAAATTATTGGCTTCCGATATAGTTTCCCACTGGATTCCGATAATATTGTTTTCCCCACCGTAAAAACAATTTGTCCTCCTGTTCGCAATACGATCATTGCGCCATGTCAATATGGCGATACAATAATAACACTTTCAATAAAACGAAAAATAAATAAAAAATAGGACGACGTGTTGTATTTTTTTTTTTGCCACCTGTTACCTCGCGATGGGTTATTTTTTGAAGGTGTCATTTTATCGGATATATCTATGTGTAACGAGCAGAAGACTCAATCGTGGACTCTCATCGCCCCCCCCTCGATTGATCCCTAATAAAGTCCGTTCGGTCAACCATTGGCGAAATATAAATTTATTGTTTTCCCAATGATTTCCAATGGAATTATTGGCTTCAATGAAAAAACAATTTGTCGTTGAATGCCGAAATAACGCACTGACTAAATAAATTAAAATAACGCCAAAATCGAGACACCACGTTATTTTTTTTTTTCGCGTCCACTCCTTACACATCCAATGACTAATTTCGACGTGGCCGATTGTCGAGAAGTGTTATTTCACCGTGCGACTATAATCGACAATCGATATCCGATCGAAAGACGCTCCGAAAACCTCGCGGATCCATATTTCCCTCGTTGCGCAACAACGTCTCGTTCATTTTTTCGCCATAAAAAGTTGACGCGAGAGATAGCGAGCTTTGACGAGCGACTCGCAGCGGCATTAGCCGTACTCAGTCTTGGCGGGGTTGCGTGCGAGAATCGCACACGCGGATGCTTTGCACGTGGGTATAAATTCGCCGCGGAGAGGCTTGAGAAAGGGAGATGCGTGAGCGTATATTTACGTGCGTTGCACTTACCATTAGCTATCTTTTTTTTTTGTTCTTTCCCTACCTCTCGCTCTCTCACTGGGCATGTGTGCAGAGTACTTGCGAATGAACTTGCGTGGCCTCGCGAGACCGTTCTCGAGCCACGGTGCGCTCGCGGTCTGCGTGTACCGCCGTCGCGGAATCAGCGCGCGCGAGGGTGCACGAGAGTGCGAGGCAAATGTATAACCCGAGTGAAGGAGAAGTCGGTAAGGCGCTTTTAATTTTACCACGCGATGCATCGCCGAGGCGATCGGGGAGGCGCGAAAACACGAAGGGTACAAAACCGCCCCCTCCAACCCCCCCGCCGAGCCCTTCTCGCCGAACCCTCACCGGTTCTCTCCCCTTCGCCCCCCCCCCCCCCCCCAGTCTACCATTCTCTTTCAACTCTTTCCACCGTCGTTGTAGCCAGGGCAGCCGGCAGTTTTATACCCCTCTCGTTCCGGCAGCCTTTTGCTCTCCGTGGCGAATCGACGCGGAGACTCCCGATCGATATTATATTCGCTTATCCGTAACGAGGGGTGTGAGACTTCGACTACGTGTAACGGCGTCGTTGTATACTCGAGAGCCACCCCAAACACCCCCGACCACCCCCCGACCTCCTCTCAACGCCGCGGCAACGGCGGCCTCGTCGAGCCGTGAATCAAAAGCTCGTCCGATCGACGAAATAGAAAAAAAAAAAAAAAGAAAGAAGAGTACATAACAAAATGATAAAGAGAGAGGACGGGACGGTGAGAGTTGGTCGTGTGGGGTGAAAAAAAAAAAAAAATCTATGCAACGACACCAACGATATCCGTTAGCCACCGGTGTGCGTACACGTTATCGGCGCACGGCTGTGTGTAACGAGCGAGAAGGTCGACGTACCGGTGTCGGGCTATCGGACCGACCGGAGAGAGGAACGCCGATGGCTAATGAAAAATAATAAGGCCCATATCGACCGAGCGATTATTAACGTTTATCGACGATCTCCCGTCGTACTTTCGAAAGGATGTTTCTCTGGTTTTTTTTTTTTTTTTTCTTTTTTTTTTTTTGCGCTCCCGTCATTTCACGGTATCGAACGACGCGATGGTATTTTAATTTGCCTCGCGAAAAGTAACGATAGTTTGATGAGACAATAGGCGATCGGGCGATTGTAATTGCGACGGGACGTGCCGGTTAAACGAGAAGAAAACTCGCGGTACGAGACGTCAGGCAAAAATTCGCAACATTCGCATTCGGATAATAACGGTGCGACGGTGGAAGCGGGACCCGCGGATCGGCGTATCGTGCGCGGTTGGGTTTCAGAGCTCTCGCAATCCGTCCATCAATCATGCATACGCCGATCGATATATAGTAGTAGAAGTTAGTGGCGTATCGACGCATAATTATGTCGACGTCGAGGGGGGTTTCGTGAAAGAGGCTCCGAATGATTTCCGCTCGGTTCTCCGTGTATCCCCTCGGTCAATTTCGCGCGTAACCCTCACGCACATCCTCGCTCGCACCGCCGTGGAAGACACGGCTCGGACGAGCGAGACGCATCGACGGTGATTCCGGACGAACCGAGGAGGACGGACGCGGCGCTGCGAAACGGAGAAAACGCGTTCCCACGAAGATCTCTCGGTGGCTGAGCGCTCGTTAGCTCTCGCGGACGCGCAAAGGTTCGCTCCCGCTGTTGAGCCGCGCTCTCCGCGTGCGCAAAGAAGAACCGAAAGAGGAAGAGGAAGGATCGGCGGAGAGGGAGAGAGAGCCGGAGCGAGAACCAGACTTTCGATTCTGTCGATGGTCTTCCGGCGCTGCGGAGGCGAGAGGAGCTTTTAATACTGGGAGAATCGCCGGATTTGAGAGAAGGAACGAGGCGATGCCGGAGAAGAGATTAAAAGAGTTATCCGTGGAGGGCGGAAGTCCTCGCTGAGAATTCGGGCGTCTCTGTCGAGGTTCCTAGCGGAGCCCGCGAAGCGACGCGGAGCCGGGAATCGCTTCCCGGTCTCGTGAATTCGTCGGCGAGGAAAGAGAAATACAAGGCGGGGAAAGAGAGACGGGAAGAGAAGAGGAGAAACGTGGAAAGGGTCGAATAGGAGCATAAAGCTGCGGGTATCGTTTCCTTAATACGCAGGATTCTATACGCGCTCGTGATCACGAGTAATTAATTTCATTAACGAGGTAGGCCCGGATAGGATACGGAACGTACAGGTGTACGGAGATATTGCGGCCGGTAATCGGTATACGCGAAATAAATTGCCGCGGAGAATATCCCGGTCGCTCTCGCAACCTTGCCAATGCTGTAACGAGGACTGCCGATGAAGCTTCGTACTTACGAAGGAACGTGTGCACTGGAACATTCGCGGGCACGTGTCGTTAAACGCGCTGCATTCTCGCAGAAACCGATAGCGCGCTTTGCCATTTCAACGCCGGTAAGTTCATGCGTAAAATTATTTCGAGTTATCGTGAATGCTTGTGTGCGAGGTGCGGTGGAAGTGGAAGCGCACGAGGCCGGGGCCGGACACGAGCGACAGGCGCCGAGCAGTTATTATCTATTCGTGTCCACGCAGAGCACGTGGCACGCACGAAACTGCCACTCGACTGTACAGACAGCAGCTCGGACCGATTGAAAAACATCCACCGATCGGCTTAACGAAACACCACTGACGCTATTTTATGAGCGTTAAGACACGGTTTTGTAAAGCGGTCCTCGTGGTAGTCGCGGCAATCGAGTAACAAGGTTTCAAACATTGTTTCTATACGCTTCAAAGCGATCCGAGTGAGCTACGGTCGATCTGGACGAAAGAGTTCGTACTTTATGTGGAACGAAATTTACATCAATGGATTTACAGAAAAATCGCTCACTTCAGACCGATAAATCCACGAGCATATTTGTAATTTTTTCTTTGATTTTTACGAGCGAAGGCTCGCGTTGTTTCTCCATGAATACTCGACAAGCAACATGACCCATATTTCCATATTTAACAACGATTTTTTTTCTCTTTCGTGGCAAACGATTTTTTGTTCCTCCTACGATTTTACGTTTAATAAAGTTACTGTACACTATAGTCATTTTTACTCTGTTTCTTGCACGGCCTTGTTCCGCTCTATTTTTAAAAAAATTCATAATCTCGATAGTATAATTTCAACTGCCTCTCGAGGCCGATACCGATAGACGACGATATTTATGCGTACCATCGGCGGGCAGTCTGCGCACTCTTTGGGCCTCGAGTCATTCGTCTGACGATAATTCCAACCCACCGATCTATTATTTAACGGTGGAAATAATTAAGCCCCATAAATAATGATTCTCCCACGGTCCCGATAGTTTTCCATATCCGGAATCGCTTTTTTCCTGCACGGTAACTTTCCCGAGCGTCGAATTTACAATAGCGATATTAAATCCGAAGATCGCTATCGCGCAGCGACGATTCACAAAACTCTGCCGGTAGATCTGATTCTTTCGCCTCTGGTGCTGTGCGCGGAATGACCGCTGAAGCATTGGAGTATTACGAGCGACGGGGCAAAACGGACCAGCTTGAAACACGATCCGACCAACGGATCTCTCTTCAATGCGTTCGCAAAAAGTGCAATAAATTCTACGGCGAACGCGCGTTTAATAGTTTAACCCGCGGGCCTGCCCGGCAACTCTCCCGCTGCGTTTGCTGCGTGCAGTCGCGAACCGTCCGGCACAAGCGCAGGTGCAGCAGAACTTCGCTTGCGCCAACTGAAGATTTTCTCTAAACGATCTTACTCCTCGCGTATATACACAGGCGTTATTATTTACTGTATGCTCTATTACGCACGAACCGTTCCGGAGCATTGAGAGAGAGTTTTATGGTACTCTAATAAGTGGAAATAAAAGTACGGGGAACGCCATTGATTACGCAGCCTCGATGCTTTTTCGTGCCGCGCGCTCTCATATTTTCCCGGTGCCGCTCGACCGTTTCGATCGTTCCCACTCGACGATTATCGAACGGGCATTAAATTCGTGTACACATTAAATTAATTAATATCGTACAATATTTTCCCGAAAGGCTTCCGAAAGCGATGAGAAGGAGCTACCCGGATTTTCCTCTCGGCCGATAATGGTCCGTGACGGACGCGGACAACGCGCCGTTCCCGGGAGTTTTACGGCCGCTGGAACGTAGGTAAATACTCCGCGGAGTATGCACTTCCCATCCGAGTATAATTCCGCGAAGCTATTTGATTAATAACACGAACGTAACGATAGAATGTCCGTCTATTTATTTATTTTTTTTGTCTGAACATTTCCTTTTTTTCCTCGCCGCTCGAAACTCGGTCGTTTATATATGAGTAAAATACTAAATATGGAAATCAAGATTAAACGTGGCATTTATTGAAAAATATATTATCTAAATATATATATTTTTAAATATATATATGATGCGGAGGCGACCAGGGTAAAATGGAACAGGTGAAAAAAAAAAAAAAAATTTGTGGGGTTCTCGAAAAATGACTGTTTGCCATTGTCTCGATTTTTCCTCCCGTCCCATTTTGCCCCGCTCTCGTCTGTTCCGAACATTTTTTTTTTTTTGCGCGATCTCTCCTCCTGCATCGGAGTAATTTTTATTTTCAACGGGAATTCGTACGATGCGGATACATTTGCTATAGAACATGTTGCGAGTGTTGCAAGTCAGCGAACCAGCAAATCTGGCCGTCCTCTTCATCGTCGTAGTCGCCGGTATCGCGGAGAGGTTGTATAGTCTCCCGGGAAGAGACTGCCGCTGCGTGCCTAGACGATCGTAATTATTATAAACCCAGGAGCAGACAAAAAAGCATGTTGCGAGGGAACGCGAGAGACGAGAGGCAAAAGACGATCGTGAAGGCGAGGGAACGCTCGAGGAGCGAGTCGGTCGCGCTAGTCGCGGTTCCGCCGATCCTGTGCGTGTGCAGCTCGACATAATGCGATTTTTGCGTTCGAAAAATGTGGCAAAAAGTGGACGAGCGTCTGGGACGAGAGAAGAAATTTAAAAAATTTAAAAAAAAAAAAAAAACGAGCGACCGGACGGGGAGACTTTGAACTAGCCTCCAGCGTTACAATATACCTGTGAGCCTTACCACGCTGCCCCGTGGCCGCTAATTCCCGATACGTGTAACGTATCGTGCGTGTAGATACGCCGGAGGCGCGTCTCAGCCTCGAGAGAGAAACTGTCCGGACGCGCGAAACTATTTTTTCAAACGTACCGCGAGAAGACACACGGAAGACGTCCAGCGAGACAAAAAAAAAATGTACATGGTTTCTCTCAAAATTGCAAATACCTCAATGCCGGAGAAACAGAAAATTTCTTTACGAATTCAAATGAAATGGAAGAAAATAATTTCCACCAGTGTGGGAGAGAGTGCGGGGCAAAACGGACGATATACCACGATCAGATTGAGAAACAGTCCTCGTTTTGCCCCGCTCTCTCGGATTCGGCGCAACAGCGATAATTGCAGCCACAAGTGCGTGAACGCGAAATGCAATAAGACGGAATGCACGAACCGTGGTAACGTCTTTTTTCCACCCGATTCGGTCTCGCCTGAGACTGAAAATGTGCCGAATCGTGGCTGTTCGTGGGTCACCGATATTTCGTCAGTTTGCCATCTCGCGGGACGGTGAAGAGATTCCGAAACGAATCGATTGCGGAGAATAAAAAAAATGGCTCTCCGGGTCTTTCGGTTCTTGCTGCTGTATACGCGCGAGAGGAGACCGGCGCGATCCTTATGCCGGAGCCGTTGAGATTCTCTGTTGGCACGAACCGGTTCGCGGTTCCGCAAAGTTAAGGAAATTGCAGGACGGATCGGCCACGCACAGTAAGTACGCGTCTCTCTGGTACATAATTCTAGGAGTCTCCTTTTCTCTCGATCCGCCGTCTCGCTCGAGCGTTTGCGCGGCCGAGTGGATACTCTTGTATTTTCTCGCTCGCTCGTTCGCCGCCTTCTCGCTGCTGAGGCTATGGGTAGGCAGGCTCGTGTGTTACAATCCCTTTGGCGAAAACGTCGTGGGAGACTGTTGCCGCTGATCGAAACGAATGTCCCGTGATTACTGGAATCGAGAGAGCTCGAGATTCCCTATCTCGTCTCGTTCCCCTCGTTTCGCCTTTTTATGACACATAACGAGCTGGCAAATTATTGCTGCGATATCGCCCAGAGATAATTCTCTTATTGATAAAGAAAATAATATCGAAATGAAGAAAAAAAAAAAAAGAAAATTAATACGGCTCGCTGTATGTGTACAGTGTATTGTGTGCAATTAATTGACCGAAAATACAGAACGCGGATTCGGATCGAGGCAAAAATTTGTCTTGTCCGCATTGAAAAAAAAAAAAAAAAAAAAAAAAAAATACAAATTGATGTGATTTCAACTATCCGATTTTATTAGATAACGAGTGTTGTATTAATGAATCTACTGCGGTAGCTCAGCTCTCGAGAATATGTGGGGAAAAAAAATTAAAACGATCTGACCAATTTTTTTTGAGGACATGGAAAAAATATCGCCGGCTGTCGTACCGGCTGGGAAAATCAACTCGCAATCGGTAAATCGTTTGAAAAAAATGTTTTAACGAGGTCTCAACTTCCCTTTTGTAAATCGAAATAACAGTAACAGTGTAAAATGAATTTTAATAATTGGTTACAAACATTATTTTTTTACGTACTCGACAGAGCACGTTGCCAAGAAAATCTCTTTTCGATTTCCTTCTGAGTGAAGTGAAAAAATAATTTTTGTGAAAGCAGCGCAACGACGAGAATTGCGGATAACGATGTGTAAAAATATGCGCGTTCCGGGGTTAATGACTCCATCGATAATTGAATCGCCGCTTCGCTATGGAGAAGACCGTTCGGTGTCCGGAATAACGAATCTCCGCTTTTCTGCACAGTCTCGAAGTCCGAGGCTTCGACGGCACGGTGTAGTATTTGCAAGAAGTGCGAGAATGGCGAGCTCGGTTCGCAGACAGCGTGACGATGAACCGCTTCTTCACCCTGGGCGCGTCAGGCTGGCTGCGCGAGCTCGTTCCCTCGCTCCGGCACTGTCCACGAAGCCTATCATCGTTATTCTCTCCCGTCCGGTGTTGTCCACCTTTCGACGAGCATCCGTACAAATCTTGTCTCGCATCGCGAATCGTCCGAGACCGGCATTTGTTCGATGGTTTCTGCTCCGAATCAAACTCCGTTCGCGCAACTCCTCCGGAACGCGAAAAGCAATTTTTTTTTTTTTTTGAAAAATTAAAAAAAAAATTTGAAAAGGTCACGGCAAAGCTCTCAACTAATTATGAGCTCAGTTACGGATTAAGATGAATGGAATTTGATTTTTTAAATTTATGATAACGTAGCTTCCTCATGAGGAAACAAAAAAAATACACTCAATACTTAAAAAAAAATTCTATATGATAAATGAGAGATGAGAAACCGGAGAAAAGACATGAAGAGTGAAAAGTTTACTTATTCGTCATCGTGTGCAGCGTTCGTGTAAGAAAAAAAAAGTCCCCACATTTGTTCGATAAATTCTGCTCCGAATGAAACTCCGGTTACGCAACTCGTTCCCAACGGGGATGAAATTTTGAACAAGTGAAAAGGAAAACCCTTTATCTAATTACGAACTTAGTTGTGGAGTAAGATAAATGTAACATGGCAAGTGGAGTATTACAAAAAAAAAAAAAAAAAAAAGCTGTACGTGGTAGAAGTGGGATGAGGAGAACAGGAGAACGGACGGGAAGGGTGAAAAGTTTTGGTGTTTGCCATCATATGCAGCGTTCACCGGGTTTTATTCGTCGAGCTATTCGTTTCGGATAAAGAGCTACCTGTTTGTTTGCGTTTCGCTTTCAGTCTCTCCTTCTCTATTGCACCGTTGCTTCCGCGCGTATATCGTTGCACTGTGTGCACACTCGCCCATACAGAGACACACAGTTTCCGGTTACCGGGCGATATAGTAGCGCGCTCGGGCATCTCATCTCTCGCGGTGAAAGAGCGCGAGAGATACGAACGTACGGCAATGGAAACGAGAGCGAAGGGAGAGAAGTGTTCACCTACTATTTCGAAACTTCTTCTCGACACCCGCTCCGCCTTAGTTCGCCACCTACGCGTTTCACGATAAGATAAACTACCTCGATATGCATCTGACTTCTGTAAAAAAAAAAAAAAAAATGTTGAAGGAAAAATAAAAAATTACCGTATCGAAAAATATTTGTACGAAATTAACTCCTTCCCCATTTTTCTCCTCTCCGCCCTTCCGTCGAATGATTTTCTTTTTTTTTTTTTTTTTTTTTTTTTTCGCCCGAGACAAAATTTCTCTGCGGAGACTCGGGAGTATAATAACTGCCAAAGACACGGGGACAAGTGCGCGAGTATAAAGTTTGCGAGGGTGGGGAGTCGGTCTTGGAGGATTAAAGAAGAGCAAGAGAGGTGGGGTTCGAGCTCGGTGTATGTCGGGACGGCGAAACGGGTGTGAGGCCAAGAAGACGAAAGGGATGCGTGCTAGCTAAGGCGAAATGGTGTGGGTTGGCGAAAGGGGGTTCGGTCCGGGACAAGGCTTGGCTCCGTTTATCACCGGCAGGCATACATTTTGCAACGTCGTGATATAGAGCCGGGCTCGCGAACGCGCTTCCTCGGGCGCATCGTGACGCGTCGTTAAGGGATGCCGTCGCTTTCCTACGTACGTAATACACACACGTGCCTTTACTGCTTCCACTTCCCGCCGGGCTCTCGCAAGAACCCTCGCATAATGCAGGGACCTCCACTCTACAAAGCGCAACGAGAATTAATTATTAACGCCCTTAATACCCTTGCGATATTAAACGATATCGCAAAGAAGAGCTCGAGGGATTATGAAACTGAGAACTCGAGTCAATTTGCGCTGCCACGAAGATTGCATAGGTACGGATAAATATTCATCCACTCGACACTTGGAAGAGTTCGTAAAAATTATGCGTTGGACGAACTGACAGTCAGTACAGAACCTTGTGTGAAATTAAATTCGAAGGAAAATTGGTTGCATGAGAAAAGAAAGAGTCATTTCAATACCACCTGTGAATGAAGCTGAGACGAAAAAAAAATTGTGCTATTATTATTCTTAATTTCCATTCCTAAATTATTATCGACGCAACGATCGACACGAGTGTCCGGTCGTCATGGAATTGGCTATCAAGGAAGAAACGTGTTTTTTTTTTGGAGTCTGAGAAAAATTATTCCTCCACGTAACACTGAGAAAAATTTCCAAAAATTATTATTCCGATGAAGCGATAATAGGCCGAGCAATTGATAAAAAAATAAAATTAAAAATTAAAAAAATCTCTATCAGCTGTAAATTCGCCCAAATATACATTTTTAACCGTGTGTCAATCGTACTCTCTCAGCAACGACGTCACCTCACTATCGCGGACCATCTTACTTTCTCCAATAAATAAACCGAAAAAAAAAAAAACGTTAATTTTTTTCTCTTACATTATTCTTGGCGAAAGGATCGGGACAAGTGTCAAGCCGCCATGGAGTTGGCTAACGGGGAAGAAACGCGAGGGTGGCCGACGCGGCCGGCACCTCAGCTACCGCCGAGTCTTTTGGAGGCTGACAAGAATTATTAGTGGGTGAAGGTAGCCAGTAGCTGAGCCGAGGATCAATACCAGGCAGACGTCCGTGCAACCGTGCTGGTGGAGTGCTGCACTTCTCTCCTCCACACGTACACACGGTACACACGCACACACGGACAAGCGCGCACACGCACGTACACACATTGTACACAGTGAGAGAACGAGAGGGCTCTAGGCTAGGCTGGCTAGAGGAGCTAGAGAGGAAAGGGTACGAGGAGGAGGTCGGGTGAGGTTAGATCGTGAGATGTCTACGTAGACTCTGGTTCCCATAAACTAACCCAGCTTGACGCTGTAGTCACCATGGGGGTTCTCGACGCTCCCGCTTCGGCTTCGAGGCGAAATATCTATATATGTAAAAAAAAAAAAAAAAAAAAAAAAAAGGAACCACCAGGAAAGAAAAGGTAACAGGGTCGGTCGTTCGCCGTAGTTCAATTTTTTTTTATCGACCCCAAACTCCGCTCGATCTTTCATGAAACTCGGAGGTAGCGAATTCGAGGGTTGATAGTCATTGTGCACTCCGTAACGAGTCATCGAGCCGCTTTTACACCGAGGGTTGATTTATATCTTAAAAAGAAAATTGAAGAATTTTTTCGTAAATTCAGTCACCGAGCATGGTTATTGAACTTTGAGAGACTCGGGTGTAAAAAAGGAATAATTCGGTGACTGTGGAACGTGGTTCGAATGTCGTCGAACGCTTTCGCGGTCGGTAAAAATTCGAACCTCACAGGGAATGTCCAAATGTACTTTTCGAGTAATAAACAAACTTCGAGGTAACGGGGTATTAAAAAAAAAAAAAAAAAAAAAAAAAAAAAATTCGCAGCAGTCGGAACCAGCCCGGTTGGACACTGAGTTGGACCTCGGCGCCGAGGATTCGGCCGGACATTCGTAAGACCGTAGTTAAGGGAACGAAAAAAAGCAAACACCTAACCCACTGATGTACCCATTCGGATATGCGGCGACGGTTCGATAAACCTAAAGTGGGACCGAGAGGCTCCGAGTCACCGAAGGACTTCGCATAGTCTGGGCTCGCGTGTCCATGGAACGACGTGGAGGGAGAGGGTGCAAGGCGGTAGTGCCAGAGTCGAGGGGCCGCGGAGTCAACGGAAGGGAGGTTTCCAAGGTCAGCTCAGAAAAAAAAAAAAGGGAGGTCAGTACCGACGAAATTCTCGCCGCGGTACTTTCCACCGTTCCACCGGAAATTAATAACCACGGTAAAAGTGGCGAACAAAATCGACAGACTCGACGATTGGAGTGGTCCATATTACACACCATTCCCCTCATAATTAACCATCATCCACCACGAGCGCTATCGACAACTAATCACCGTGAAACATATCGATAATCCAGCGGCAATAAAATCATCAACATCGCTTGTTCAACGAGCCTTGAATAAATCATAAGCGAACTTTCGCGGAAGGAGTTCCCGAACGATTTATCGTGGCGGACACGTTCGGGTCTCGCGTCGACTCCGAACTTTGGGCCTGCGTGTACGCGCCGTGGAGCGTCGGGGGTTGCAGCCTGGTCGGTGACGAGGAAAGCTGCGCTGACGAAGGAAAGGGGAGGTTCGAAGTGGTTATACCGGCGGTGAGCGGACGCGCGAGGCTTTCGGTCGAAGGGGGGTTGCAACTGTACGGTCGAAACGACGACGACGACGACGACGACGACGACGAAGGAGGTGAAGGAGAGACCGAAATTGTTCGGTGCGAGCGAAAGAGATGGAGAGAGAAACGAGGAGAAATAAAGGGGGCGGGGGGTAGGTCGCTCGGCGCAAGGAGGACAAAGGGGTGAGAGGGCAGAAGGGAGGTCGAGAGAGGAACACACGGAGGGCCACGATTGATCCGCGGTAGCCCTCCGTCGTCCAACCTCACGAATTCTCGACGCTGCACACTTTCGCACGCGCTTCCCTCTCCAACCCACCCCGTCTTCTCCCGTCTCCGCAGCCCTCTTCCTCCTCGCGCTTGCACCGTGGCACGTACACCCTTGCGTTGGTATGCACCGTACGCTGTACTGTCCGTTTACACCCACAATCTCCTCTCCGCCGTATCTCATTTTCTCTCGATTCCTTATTTTCTGATACGATATATAAACCGGCTTTTTCCTCGCGCGACAATCCTTCGGGGCGGAGGGTTAAAATTTCACGAAGCTGCTGCGTCCGTCTCGACGAATCGGTATTCCGGATAGATTCCCGACGAAAAACATTAATCCCCGTTTGATCGTTCGCGGTCGAGAATAGATTATTTCGTGGCTGGTATAAAAATTCCGACGGTCTTTCGAAAAACGGAGCCGAGAGGAAATATGGCCGAAGTAGAAAATGCTGAGGATTGATCAGACGACTGGAGGGGTTAGCGATGAGACGTTGGGTGGACGAAACTGTCGAAGGTAATTATATATAAATAAGCTTGACGGAAACGGCGATTGTATGTGTTACTGGGAGAGCGGCGAGAGGAGTACGATGAAATCGAGAGAGGATACAATTTCGTCGAAGTAGAAAATGCCGTAACCGATCGAACAGTTAAAATCGTTAAACCGTTTAAAATAATGAAGTAAAAAAGTCCCACGCACACAAGGAGTACCAGGGAAGCGGAAGGAGGTGTCGGATGAAACCGAGAGAGAATATAAATTCGCGCGAAGTAGAAAATGCCGTAACCGATCGGACAGCTCGAGGGGTTCGTTACAGATAAACCGTTGCGTCGACGAAACCGTCGGAAATAATGAAATTGAATAAAAAGAAAAGACGAGGATTACACGAATGAAAAGAGGAGGCAGCGAAGTGGAGTTAAGTGTCTCGAGATCGGTAATACCGAAAGAGGTTCTCCAGCGCCATAAGCGAATCTACGCGCGTATTCACGCGTTCCGTGCGGGGAGTTACAGGCAGAGAGCCACGAAGTCGGAGCCTCGCTAGCCACGTACGTATATGGCAAACGCAGAAGGAAGAAGGAATACACGACGACTGCAAGGACGTCTCGGAACGGTGTTAAGCTCGAGCGGCGCATCCTAATTAGCACCGGCGAAGTAACGAAGAGAGATCACACCGTGATATCGCGCTTGCAAAAGGTTATACCTTCTGGCCGTACTCTCAACGCGTCTGCCAGTCGCACTACAATCCGACAAACTGCTCCCTTCGATACGCGAGAGAATTCACATTTCTCTAAATTCAATTCCACAGTCTTGCTCAATAGAAAATTAAATGAAATAGAAAAATCTAACGTACAACTTTTTTTTTTTTTGTCGTCCGTTCAACATTCCTGTTCTTCACATTTTCATCCTATAATTCGTGCATTGCATTATGCAATAAAGTGCAGTATGCATCACTGGACGGACTGAGATGCGACGATCTTGCAGTAACAATTATGGTCTGCAGTAACTGTTGCGTCTACTCGGTGCATTTTTCAGCCGCGTGATTATGCGATAAATTGTTACCTTCGATACCGAAGACGTTTCTGGGAATCGAATTCAACAATTTTGCTCGATGAGAAATAAAATAAAATAGAATAAAATAGAAAAATCTGACGTACAAATTTTCTTTGTTTTTTTTTTTTTCACCGTTTAACATTTTTTCGTGTTAACATTTTTTTTTTTTTTGCGTGATTCGTGTTTTTTTTTTTCGTCTTGTTTTTTTTTTTGTCATCGCTATCGTTATGGATCGGCCGCGAGCACGTGAACGACGGGACGGAAGGATGGGAATTCATTGAATTGCATTCCCTGTACACTCGTTCTCTCCGTATCGTTCTCTCGCTCGACTTTTATTTCATTTTATTTTTGTTATTTATTTTGTTTTTTCCGTTTCTCTATTTCTCTCGAGCGCGCCGGTCAGCCGATCGGCTGTGAGACTGGCAAGAGGAGGAACGGCGAAACGCGACCGTGAGTGCACCGTTAACCGGCCGATTTCATTCAGCGATAAATTGTATCGGGCTTAGAGTTAGATACGAGATCAATAGGATTACCGCGGGCGCCGAGGGTTCGAGAGAGAGAGAGCACACGGCACCCCATCGGCAAAAGTGTGTCCATCTCTTCGATTTTCCATCTGTATAAAACCTTCCACATACTCATCCACCTCTTTCCGAATTCACCTTTTTTTTTTTCGCCAATCAGGTCATCGCGCCGCCGATTAAGCCTTAAATAACTCTCGACCCTCCCCGAACGATTGGTCGACTGTCCGGGGTCACAATTAAAATGATGTCTTGCGGGTCACACGATTAGTCCCGAGAACAAAAACACATCGAGCGTTTGCAATAAATCTCATCGCATGTATTTTTTTTTTTTTATCGTTATAATAATAGCCGGGTGTTATGCAAGACTTTTCGTACGCGACGCTTACGAGTGCGGGAACGAAATTTTTTTAAATAATAATAATAATAATAATAATAGTGTGTACGTGAGAAACGAGCTTTATCTCGAGGGCAGCTGGCGAAGGCTTGTCGTCAAGTGCTTCAGAAATGCGATACAGACAGAGAATAACGATAAAGAAGCTGATGAGAGAGAGAGACAAAATTCGCTCGAGTTTTACCGTCGGCGTACGCGGTAAAATAGGCACCAACATTTTTTTATCGACACACTACCAAAATTATTGGCTCTCGAAAAAAAAAAAAAAAAAAAAAAAAAACCTTGTCCATTTTCCAAAATCTGTTAATCGTACGAACATTTTCTCGATGAAATCAACCAGAATATCCATTGTGTACGTTCGCGGACAAAAAAGTTTATCAAACGTGCAATTTCATCCACGCGATTGACCCTAAAAAAAAAAAAAAAAAACACAGTTTGCAAATTCAACGAATATTTAATCGCGACCATTCCTAATTATTTGTGTTCACGCGAATTTAACAATTTCCACAAAAAAAAAAAAATCATCAGGACCAAAATTAGTGTTCATCGGATTTGCAATTTTTTTTTTTTTTTTTTTTTTTTTTTTTTTTTTCTAATGTACCACGCATATAGAATGTATGAGCGTAACTATGCTCGCGTAACGCAACACACGAGTTACCTAAGTTTATTCGGAAGAGCGTCCGGTCGTCTGGTGAACGCGCGGTTTCGTCGTCGCTTCGCGTGTCGCGTCTCTCTCCTCTCTCCGTCTCTCTTCGGATTCCAGCAGTTCGTCTCGTCTTGTGGAACTATAGATGGACGTAGAGTCAGTAAGAAGCCGTATAGAGATACGAGAGCGAATTCGAATTATGAAACGACCTGTATAGATCGTCGGTCGAAGACGGAGTGTTTCGCGCTCACGCGCTTAGGTAGAACAGTACGGGGGAAGCGTAGGATAAGAAAAGAGGGACGGCGAAACGCCACAATCCGTATCACGCATCGCCAAGAGCGCATCACTGCCAGTACGAGCGTATAGTGCACTCCGCTTCTATAATACCTTGGGGTTACCTAATAACGCACGTAAACGCAATTTCAAAGGCCACAGCGGCACGCGGACCGTTCTCGCTCTCGGTCGAAGCCGCGAAGATTCAGCGAACCAACATGAGCGTCGAAACTGCCTTGTGATTCTTCTGGTTCTTCCTCTTGCTCTTCCGCTCTCTCTCTCTCTCTTTCTCTCTCTCTCTCTCTCTCTCTCTCTCTCTCTCTCTCTCTCTCTCTCTCTCTCTCGTCTCCACGGTTATGTTCAATTTCACTTTTCAAACCGCGCCGAGCACTCCTTTAAATAGATAAAATGAAATTGAATCGATCAGACGTTGCTGCGAAGCCGCTTCGAAACGTTTCGTACCATTCGAGTGAATTTCTCTGGGTCAAATGATGTTTTCATTTTCGCGGCTCCCCTCGAGCCGGCGTTAGTGCGGGAGACCAGCAAATTTATCAAATTTATTTCGATTTCGGATCGAAAGCCCTGCAACCAAATGTCGGATGCGTCGAGAGGGCAAGTTCGAGGATTTCAGGTAGAAAAACACGTTCTACGACTTTTTATCTGTAAGGAGAGTAGAATGCGATCTTTTGACGTAAAATCGTCAAATCGCCACCTCAATGTATCGCTTATTTTGTCCGAGCCGGATCTTCGGCGGTCGGCCGAATCGCCAGCATATTTATCAAATTTATTTTTATCTGATTAAATCAGATCGGGGGATTTGCGATCACAGTGGTTGATGCATTGTGGGAGTAACGTGAAAAAAAAAAAATTTGGCCCTAAACTGCCGCTTCTAAATGAGAATAAAAAATACTTTGGTCTTTGCATTTTGTTGAAGTACTTAAATTGAGAAAATTACTCTCCCCCTAAACCACCTGCATTACTCAAAACTTATCGCTTCAAGCACTTTTTGGTACTTTTCCCAGCTCCGCAAAAAACATGTTTTATTAATTCCATCATCCATGAAAAAAAAAAAAAAAAAAAAAAAAAAAAAAAAAAAAAAAAAAAAAACTCAAACACATTATGAATTTCTCTGCGAATCTTTGTCTCGTTCACATCGACTTTACTCGCCATTAAATTGATTTCCGGACGAATCACATGTAAAAATCGAG
>OZ021683.1:16559878-16767378 GCA_963978505.1 Listrodromus nycthemerus | reverse complement strand
ATTAAATAATGCAATTTTTTTTCGCTTCTGATTCAATGAAATTGTTTTCCTAAATGAGTCTCGTAGCGAAGTTTTGCCGTTCGGCGTGTACAGCGTGTATCTGTATGTATATATTTTCTATCGCCGAACGCGAGTCTGTCGTCCATTTTTCTCCCACCTCACTAATTTACATGAAAAATACACGCCGCCGGCAAACGAAATATTATTTTTCGATGTTTACGATATGTCAAACACTCGCGAAATTATTCGATCGAATTTATCGTCCACTGTCGGAATATTTAACTTTCGCATTGGCACAACGCGAAATTTCAATGATACGTCTGTGAGACTTACGCGCAAGCGTCTTCTCGGTGTCCGAAGAGCCTCCGAGTCCATCCAGCTTGTCCTGTGTCGAGTTTCGACTATCCCGAAACACCTAACCTCCTCTTGAAAAATACATCGAGCGTGGCCGGCGTGCATAACTTCTTACATTGTCACTCTCCGCCTGCGATTGGGTACTTTTTTCTTATTTTTTCGAGGCTCTATCCGAGTAGCTCACGGGGAGCGCTTTCTCCCTTCTCCCCACGCGATCGCACTGTGTTTCACTCCCACCCTTTGGTTTAACGAAACGCGAGAGATCCGCGATCCACCGCCACCGTCGCAGCAGCAGCGGGCACAACACACAGAGAGCACAGAGCGACGGCGCACGCGAGGGAGAGCAAGAGCGAGAGGTGAAGAGGCCGAGAGAGCGCGAGAGAAAACGTGTGTGCGTGAGCGTTTCACACCTGACTACTGCGCTAGTCAAGCGAGCGACTGTGGCGCCACGATAATCCGTTAAAACGCATAAAATAAAATAATTTCAAAACGATAAATCATTATTAACAGTGAATTGAATTATCGATGGTGTTTCATTCGATTGGTTGACGAATCAACGATTAATCGTGTTCGTGATGTTCGGAGTATACGGTAGGTTAGTTGACCGCGGGGCCGAGCGAGTGCTGAGCTGACAGTAGGCCGGCGACGTCACAGTGGGCCGGTTGAGCCTTCCTTCGTTCGATTCAGGCAGGCTCTCTATTCATTTTACATGTAGCAAGGTAAATATTGATATGCGGGTGTCTAATTTTAAACGTGATCCTCCCCCAGTGCGCGCATACCCGAACGTTCTCGCTACGCAAATTCGCATCGTCGATTGTGATTATTACGAAAAAAAAAATTATTTATTAAAATTTTTTTTAGTAATTTTTTTTTTCTCTGCCACTCGAACGTCTCGTTAATCTTTTTCTCGCTGTCCTCGTCGACTTCGCAATTCGTCAAAACAGTCTCGCGGAGACCGAGGATAAGTTTTATCGATGAAAGGGTAAGACGAGGAGAAAACAAATGTTAGGAAAATAAATTTGCTTTAAACGATACGAACACGCGTGTGAAAAGTAAAACAAAAAAACATCTTAACTAAAGTTTATTCCTTCGCTGCTGCGTGCCGTTCGTCGTCGATACCGAGTCACGAGGAAAAAAAAAAAAAAAAAAAAAAAAACAAAAATCTGCTGCCGGGCATGGAACACGCATTCGACGTGCGACGACCGAGACAGTGCATCGTGAGAGAGAGAAATGGAATTTGGAAAAAAAAAAAAAAAAAAAAAAAAAAAAAAAATCAATTTTTCCATCGACGTCTCGACGACGACAGACCGTCTGCCAACGCTTCGGCTGCTGCTCGACTGCCCCGCTCGGCCGCCGCCGCTCCTGCGGCTACACAAGATCGTCGATAATTTTTGACAGTCCACAGCGAGCCGTCGCGCGTAACGCTTCGAGACACGTGAAACGCTGCAACGGTCCGGGGCTGCTCGTGTGGCCCGTGAGTGGGTGAATCGTCGCATTTCGCACGCATCTCCCCGTATTATTTTCCGCACTCTATGTTTGTCCCATCCAGTCGCTCACGCGACACTGTCGTTTCGTGCATTAAATTTCTACGCATTAAATCGCCCGTCGCTCTCCTCGAGGACAGAGAAAGAGAGAGATCTTCCATTTCCCGTGGTGCACGATCATTCTTAACCTCCTTCCGTCTCTCTCCGTCTTTGTTTCTCTCTCCCGAGAAAACTAATATCTTCCGGGATAATTTGTGACGCGGACTGACGCACGAACGGAAAATTTCATTACGCAGTTCTCGCCGGAGACGCTCGGAGGGTCTCGGTCGTTCGGCAGTGGAAAAAAAAAAAAAAAATAAGATAAAGTGGTCGACAAGGTGCGTGTGCGAAACTGTGCGAAAAATCGTGTTTCACGAGTGTCGAGTTTTATATTTTTTCGAATCTCCGAGCGTCAGAGTATCGAGACCCTCCCCTCGTCCAAGCCAAAAATCACACGGCTACGCCAACACACCGAGCGCGGTGACATATTCGAGCGGATGCGAAATTCGCACGCGCGCGCTTTCCCAATTTTCCGCACACGAGTTCGTGCACGAGCCGCGCGTATTCTCCTCTCACCCCTCTCGCCCCCCACCGTGCTCGCCCGGACCCCCCCCTCTCCCGCCAGCCCCGCGCTCGCTTGGCACTCGCGTGGTGCCCGCGCTAGCGCGTGCTTCTACACAAAGCCGGAAGTTCGGAACCACGCGAGAATATATTTTATCGCGAAGAGATCTTGCAGTTATTTTGAAATGTATATTTCTTGTCGTTTCGAGATTCGTCGGTGATCGAGCGTGAATGTGTCCGCTGCTTCGTCGTCCTTCCGACGCTCGGGATTGGTCGGGTGGACACGTGACGGGTCTCTCAGCACGTTCATTCTCGTCGCGGACGTTAGGCAGTTCTTTTGTCCGTGCGAGCCGCGAGATTTTTCCGTCGTTACGGCTCCGACGAACGATCGGTGTATCGAAGGTGCGTGCTAGGAAAAGTGATCCGGAACAGTGATTCGTGAATCGGTTGTCTCCGTGGCGTCGATGACAAAAACACTCGTTCCGGGGGAGAAAACTAGTTTATCGTAAACACGCGCGGCGCGAGGGAGAGGGAAAAAAAACCGTTGCCAACTTCACGACAGTCCCGCAATAGTAAAACAGTCCGAGCCGATGCCTCGTCTGCGAATAATATCGATTCAAAGTTTCGACCGTCGGCATTCTCTTAACTGTTCGGTAGATTCTCGCTCAAAATCTCTTCCTACTACATAAATTTATTAAGCGGTTTTATTTCTGCAATGTCAAAGTCTCACTCAATTTATTTTTCGGTAGGGTCTCGAACAAATTTTTGTTTATGTTGGCGTCCAGTTAAATTTTTTTTTTTAATGGTGCGTCTGGTTTGAATCTTTGTAAAGTTGGCGCCAAAACGCTACCGCGTCTCTTAGAATCGTCTATGTTGGCAGCCCCGTTAAACGACGGTTCCGTCGACGAGCGTGGACCAGAGATTTTCGGCATGGCGAAACTTTAATCGATCAGCAGCACCGTGCGTCCGATTTCAATTATCAAAGGCTTTTATTCTCACCCAAAAAACAGTAGAAATGAAAAAAAAAATAATAATTGACAGAAAAAAGTAACAAACGAGGTTGCGCGAGTGGGTGGATAGTGTGAACGGATGAAAAGAAAAAAGCGCACGGAGTAGCAGCCACGCGGTGGTCGAACGGCCGTTCGACGAATGAAAAAGAGGAGGGGAGGGGTTGGGAGAGCGACGCCGTCTCCCTCGAGAGAGTAGCCGCGCACATCAAATGGCGCGCGAACTCGACGACGCGAGGTGTCACGACTGTGCGCAGCCTCGTTAATATGTCTCGCACAAGTTTACCAAGAAAACTTTAGTACGGAAGGAGAGCACAAAGTCGATACATCTTAAAAACAAAACAAAAAACGTGTATCACACTGAAGAAGACAAACTGGTCTCGAAAAAAAAAATTGACGCTTAACGATTCTTACCGATAAACCGCAAGGTTTCGACATTGATTCGAAATATTCGTTCAGAGATGATAAAAGGAAATGAGAAAAAAGGGAGGAAGGACAGTGTTTCTAATGACGCGGGACGAGTGCGTGTTCCGTAGGAGCCCGGCGGCAGTTCCGAAAATATCTCACGTGCGCGACGAGCTCGAGAGCAAAGTGACGGCGGCGGCGGCGGCGGCGACGGTGGCAGCAGCAGCAACAGCGAAGGAGTGAGTAAGCGGAGAGTAAGGAAATAAAAAAAGATAGAGACATAGAGCGATAGAGGGAGAGCGGCGGGGTGGCCGTTTTCCGAGAGCGTCAAGTGGTGGCCCGGCGGCGGAACCGCTCGTAAGCGTCGTGTCTCGTCGCTCGTCCCGCGCGTTTCTGGTGAGCCACGAGCGCCCGAACAGCGAAGCGACGCGGTGGCGAGAGAGACAGAGAACGAGTGCGAGGTTCGGTGAGCGAAAAACCATTCGCGTGTGAAACGCGGAATAGAACGAGCGCCTCGGACTATTCGTGCAGATCATAAATTCTCGCTTCGCCTATTTTATTTTTTTTTTCCTCTCTCACCGGGACAATCGATTTTTCATATTTTTTTCAAGTATTTTTCCAACCGTCGTGCGTAGACGCTTAAATACTCCAGTGAGATTTACAGATACGTAGCTGTTTTATCACTGGAAATCATTTTTTTTTTCATTTGCTTCGAAAAGTGGAAACCATTTAACGGTGGTGCGATTCGCAACTGTGTAGAATTTCACTCTGTCGTTTCATAGAAAATGGCGGATGTAAACACGGTAGTGAAAATCGTCCAGCTTCGATACGTCGACTTATCAGACACAAATAAATCATAATCGTTCGGGGTTCGATCGTTGCATCGACCGTTCTCATGCTTCGGCTATGACTAATATCTCCTAGTTCACATCGAATTTATTAGCGTACAGATCGAAGAAGAAAATATTCCCGTTTCTCACCCCAGTCTCTGCTGTCTCCAGCTCAAATGAATGGCGCAGACACGAAATAACAATTATACATAATCACGCTATCGACAGATCAATGCGGCAATCGGGCAATCTATGAAAAAAAAAAAAAAAAAAATAATAAAATGGCGATTGAGCCGACAGTAAGGCGAAGGATCGGGAGGAAAGTGATTAGCGTTGGATCGACCGCGCGTGGGAGAAGCGGAGTTAGCGGAGCGCCGGTTAGCTAAGCTCCTCGGCCGGTCGAGCGATACGGCCCTGTCTACTGTTCGCGAAACGACACGGACGTTTGACGTTCGCCGAAGGTCGCGCGCGCTCGGGGCGGGCGTGGAGGGAGGGGGGAAGAGGGAACGACGCGCACTCCTATCTCGTTGCTGGCTCGCTCGGGTCTCTCTACGCATATACGCACGCGTATACGTTTATCTGCACTGGCTTATTTTATAGTTATAGATAGTCAGCATAGATACATATATATAAGTTGTATAAATGTGCACGGAAGGAGTAAGCGACTGGGTCGCACGGAGCGCTTTCACGCTGGCGGACCGATAATCCTCGGCCCAGCGGCTTGTCATTATTCGCCCATTTATCGATAAAAAATTAGTGTGAAATCTTTTTTTTTTTTTTTTTTCATTTTTTTTTCATTTTTTTTTTTTTCATTTTTTTTTAATACAAAAAAATAGCGAAGCTGAGAGTTAGAGCGGGAAATTGGATTTAAACGTTCCGATCGATGACCACGGCTCGATGATAAATTGTCCCACTTCGGTGGGATGGATTTTTAGCCGTTTCGGACTCTGTCGCTTCGCTCGATCGTCGATCAAGTTTCTCGGTCAATTAACGATCGTCGATTACTCGATTCGCGTTCGCGATTCATTGAAATCAACGTTCGACTGTGCCACGACGGTTATTCGAAAATAGATTGAATGCGGATTCAACCGCGTGGAGGAATACAGCGAAACGACTCGCGATCGACGCCCAAGCAAAATCGCACACGCGTGCCTCGATTATAATTTTAGTTGATTACGATTCAACGGGCGTTCATCCCCGAGCACGTGATCGCTCGATTCGTTTCGTTACCGCTTATTAACGCTTCGTTACCCGACCGCGTTTCCATTAATATTTTTGGGCGAACCGACCTGTCCCGAGATCCGGATGTGACCGTGCAACGCGCCTACGTCACGAATCGCACGATTGCGTCGCTGTATCGATATTCTTGTTATTTAATTTTTTTTTAATTTTTTTTTAATTTTTTTTTAATTTTTTTTTTTAATTAAATCTTTTCCGGGAAAATTCCGGGAAATTCGGGACAGTGGAACGTCGATTATACGCAATCTTAATTATCCGAAGCATGTCTAGTTTTGTCGGAACGTTGCCGCGATACTTTATAACATTGTTGGTTGCAACGGCAAAAGCCGCGGTCGGATTTTAAACGCGCTCGAGAGCGCTTCTCTTCCACTGGCAAATCGACTCGCGCACGGCATTTCTGGAGGAGTTTCACTCATCCGAGCATAGTCAGAGAGCGCGCGTTTCAGACTGACTTCAATATCAAATCGTTTGAAACGCTTTGCGTACGTGGATCACATTGGAATTAAAAGTCCACGGTCCTGTTTTAGAGAATTCTCGAAGAGCTTGATTTCGAAATATATGGAAGATATTTTTTTTCGAGCTTTATACACACTGCTTTTTTATTTCTATATTTGTATCTGTATATTTCTGTGGTTTGTGGCAAGAAAATAAAATCTTTATTCGAAAAGCCTCTTCCATAAAAAATAATTTTTTGTATGGTTGATTTTTTAATGAATTTCATGAAGAAGCTGCGTTTAAAAAATAATTATTTAATGTCCCAGAATTATTGGCGAATTGAAATACATTTGAATGAATTTTTTACCGTCAATTTAACGATAATAATAATTCTCCAACACTGTCGAAAAAAATTATAATTCATTTCATTGCACATCAATTAAATTTGAAACATCATCGGTTCATTAATTCATTCTTACTGCTGTCTCTCCCTCGGATTTTAGTCGTGGAAAAAAAAAAGTTTTTGGCGAGGGTAAACCAGGGAATTTTTTTCCCTTATTTTTCAGCGACCAGAACGAACGGTCCGGCGTTGCTTCGCGTGTCGTCGACGATTCGCCGGCACGTTTGCAGCACGCGACGTGGCAAATGTGTCGATAATTATGAAAGGAACATACACATACGTATAAAATAAATAACAGCGATTTATTAGCGTGGCCAACAGAGTGTGCCGCAAGTTTTCTCGAGCAAAAAGAAAAAGAAAAAAAGGAAATACCACTAAGCTATTTTCTATTCTTCAATTTTACGCTCGCGCGTTTGCGCTACATTATTTCTTCGGGGCTGTAAACATGCGCATAGACGCGGAGGATCGACAGAGGGAACGAAAGAAGGAGAAGCAGGACTCTCGTCGATCACCCGTTCGCGCGGCTCCTATTCTCGGACGAGAGCACGCGAAACGTTTTCATCCGTGCGAGCCGAGTTGCGCCCCGGTGTGACGTTTCTTAATTAGTCGAGTGATTGATGCTGAAAGCTCGCGAGCCGGCAAACTTTTGCGACTGAAGCTTAATTGGAAGGAAGAAGATTTCGCACGCATCCTCGTGTCTACGAGTATCTTTTTATTTATTTTTTTTTATTTTTTTTTTCCCCTACACCGATCGATCGGCCTGCACTTTAAATTTCGCCGTGCGACATTGAAAAGTCAACTTCGGTAACACACAAATAGAGAGAAACGAAAAAAAAATTACACGTTTCGCAAATTTAAATTGATTTATCTCTGACCGAGTTTTATCTTCTCGCGTGTTTAAAGTAAACCCGTGTACACATATGCGTGTATATTTATATATGTATTTCGTGAGGGGGGGGGGGGGCAGCGAGAGAGAAACAGGAGGTGTGCACGAGTCATCGAGTCTCGTACAAAAGTCGAGATAAGCCCGTTATCGAGTCCTTCTCCCACGAGCGAAACAATCTCTCCCTCTTTATCCCCCCACCGGCCTTTCTCACTTTTCTTTTATTCCTCCTCGGCCCACCCCCTCTTTTAATCTAACATAACACCACTCGCCGCGAGTTAATCGCTCTTAATGTCCCGATCGTTTATCTCTGTATTATTATGCAAGTTCGCTAATACGAAACGAAAAAAAAAAAATGTCGAGTGTGATTATAAATAGCTTAAAAAAAAAAAAAAAATGAGGCAGGAACACGGCCTTATCTCGATCCGATGACCGTCAAAGAATTCGGGAAGGACGTCTTGCGAATTCTCTAAATAATACATAATCGCACCGAGACCCGGGCGTGTCGACTCGTTACGTTTTCTCGGTGCTTTCTGCTCGGCCGGTGAACGGCGAAAAAAAAAATCTCCGCGAGGATTAGTCATGGGTAAGCGAGAATTTTTTGCGACGGGGCGGCAGAGGAGTGAAGGGTTCTACCGGTGGCTCCGAGTGCGGACCGGGAAACCCGCTCGACCGACGGCCGCAAGCCAGACTCGTTGATTTACGTTGGGGCATCGTTATTCGCCCGAGCGTTCCGCACTTTGGCTGGATTTCCTGCAAACACTCACGCGTACAAGTTATACCGACGTCGTTTCGTCCGCACAGCACAATGTATCGTACGCAAAGCTCTCGCGCATTCGTTGAACGCAAAAGCCCGCGCACGAACGCCGCGGATACATCGACGAGTGTAACGCGGGTGCGAGGTTCGCCGAGTCGTTACCGCCGGGCTAACGACGGGCAGAGAGCTCCGGCCGTCGGTAGCCGATGCCCCTGCCAGCACAAAAACACCCCGGAGACGCGCTCTCTTTGCTTTACCTGGGAAAACCCTCGGCACAGCGCAAACTTCTCCGGACTCGGCGGGAATAAAATTGAAAACGGCAAAAATATTCGTGGGTGAAAATAAATAGTTGCGCGCGGAGTGGAAAGGTGAACGAAACGATATTTTATCTCGTTCGTTCGCCACGACCATTCGGACACCGACGCATCGCTCGAAGTTCCGGCGCGTTGTTACGGACTCGTGGCAAAAAAAAAAAAAAAAAAACCGGAAGACCCGTTTATCCGGGAAAAACTCTCAACGCAAAATGTCCAAATATCAATAATTTACGTTAAAAAAATAAAATTAAAATGAAAATTAGGCACAAAGAAATGAGTTGGATTGAACGATGAACAAAATAAATGCTCGAGCGACCTTTCATCGCCGCGACGACTCGGATGTTTCTGCGCCCTCCCCCAGGTGACGTGTCACTTGGAGGTCGAACACGTTGTTACGGGGCTCGAGCGGGATTCCGTAAACACTACTTACACCTTCCTGTCTGGCTTGTCGGTGTGTTTGCACCACGCGGTTTGCTCTTCCCGGCGTCGCTGAGCGTCTTTACGAGGTCCTCATCTCGGTTCTCTTCGCAGTACGTGAATGCATTGCTTTCATACATACATATATATATACATATATAATATATACTGTAAAAGTAAGGACCAAAATATACGCCGCTGACAATTAATTTTTGACGCATTTCTTGGGCGCAACGTCGAATGCTCTTAGAATTTTTTGCCAAGTATTTTTTCGAGGTCCAATCTGAGATAAAAATCTGTACTTTGAATAGGTGCGAGGGAATTTAAAAAGTCTTTTTTTTTTAAACAGCCTAACTTATTTGATAAAAATTTGTCTACGTCCATAAACCATGTTTAAAATATATTTATATGACAATAATTTGTATTTGCGTGTATAATATTTTTTTTGCGTGGTTTAATACACGGTGTGTGTCGTATATATTCCAGTACGCCGCATACATTCGCCTTATATATGCTTGACAGAACGCCGTAACCGCAACCGTAACTCCAACGACTGCCTGGATTATTGTGGAGCGTTCGCGGCAGCCACGCGTGTGCGTAAGCGCTGCGGTGCAATTTTTATTCACCGGTGATTTTATGATTTTATAGCAACGGTAACTTGCCGAGAGTCTGGGCCCGCACAGCTTTGTTATCTCTCGAGACGACTCAACTGACACGCAAGCTTCGACACCTCGTCGCGATCAATTTCTTTCACCGATCACTTTGCACTCTGATATTTTCATTGCGGAATACGCCGAGTGCGCACTTCGGCCATCCGCGTGATTAAGTCCCAAGTGCTCGAGTCCCGAGCCGCGAAGAGGTTCAACCAAAATTACAATGAAGCCTGCGAAGTTTAAATTCACGAAATTTAGGGTAAAAAAATGTACGAGTCTCGAAAATTTGTTCGGAGATGGCGCCACATTTGCCGTTGTGGTTTTTCACTGGATCCTCATTTCCACTCACCCGACCCACTTTGGGGCTCCATCCGAGTTCGTTTAATCGATATTAATTAATGGGTATTTACTATCGATTACTATCAATGTTCATAGTAATTAATAATTATTTACTATCGCTTCGACGTAATAAAATACTAATTTATTTTGCGGTTAAAAGTTACACGAATCACTGATATTTAAGGCAACACAGTCTCTTGGTCCATGATAAAGACGATTTTTCGAACGGCACTTTGTAGCTTTTACTGAATCTTTATTTCCATCAGTACAACTCATCGTCTGGCGGTACCGAAGTTCATTCGATATCCGTCGGAAAATAATTAATTAATACTAACGATAATCCGTCAATGAACTATCGTTGCTGAAAATAATTTAAAAAAAAAAGCCAAAAAATAAATTACTCAGAAATTACTCTCACTCGGCGGTGCGGAACGGACACGACAATTCATTTTGAATCTACCTGTACTCACGCGTATGCGCCCAGCCATCAGAAGACTTCTGCGTGACGCTCGTTAGTCCTGCGTTTACAACTAATTGCGCTCGTTCGCTCCGATTCCGCTACCCTTCGACGATCCTGCGGAGCAGCCGTTTCGAGAGTCTCGTGTTGAATTATTTTTATTATTCAGCCGATACGGCATTATCGTACGGGTCGGTAGGAGCGCGCGTGGGGCGAGAGGGAAGTCCTCGCGACACGGAAATCCTGAATGGGGCGCGGCGGCGATCTTGGCGAACCGCCTGAGCTTGAGGAATTACAACTCACGGAACATTCTGCGCGTGTATTATTTGAATAGGGGGATTGTCCGCGGGGTATAAATTAGACACGGAGTTTAACATGAGAGATATATATTTTATTTGCGTTTAATTGAGAGTCGCTACCGAGCGGCCGTTCGAATCCTCCCGTGCCGCGGCGCACGGGACGGACGCGCGGAAATGCGAACGGGAGATTCTGCTCGAAGGTTGCACGGCTGTGTTTGCCGGAGACGAAGAGAAAGAGGAGGTCGTCGCGGAGGAGGAAGCGAATGCACGCGCTTAGTTAGGAGCGTGTACACGGATGCGCGGAGCGTCGAGCTCGAATCGAGCATGCTTCTCAATTAATATTTTAATTGCCTCGATTATTTCCGTCTCTATTTATCCGTACGGTTAATGTTTCTTTTTCTTTTTTTTTTTTTTCTTTTTTTGCAATTTTTTTTTTTTTTTTGTACCTTCCTCGTCCGATATGTTCAGAGCAGAAGATTCGTCGAATTATTTCGATGTGATGTTTCGTCCGAATATCCGATAGGTATTTTTTTTTATTTGTTTGTTTCCTTTCTGACGGAGAGGTCCGCTCGTGCATGAGTCGATCGGCCGAGCTTCGTCCCACGCGCGTTACGCGCTCTCCATGCTCAATTAATTGTTACAGGACGATAACGAGACGACAAATTCACTCCCCCCCCCCACCCCCCCACCCCTTACAAATTATACGAAATTGCGTTCGGGTAATCGCGATGTTATTCCAAACTCTTCGTTTTTACTAAAATAACGAATGGACGGGGTTAAATGTTTCTTGTCCGCAAACGTTTCGATTTATTAATGCTATCGTATTTTTATCCCCCCTTAATAACGAAAAATCATCTGGAAATTGTCATTGATCAATAGTAAAGAAAAAAATTTAGTTCATGGAAGCAACTTGTTTTTTTTTTTATAAATACGACGAAAGCTCACAAACTACTCGGCTCTCTCATTTTTACAATTTTTTTTGCTAAATTTACGATGAAAAAAAAAAATGTTTAACTCCATTCGACAATTTAAAAAAAATGGTAAACCTTTGGCGTGGCTGTACGAAGCTTCGATGAGCCCGATCGTGGAGCGTGTCCGGAGTTTGAACTCGTGCGACGCGCAAGTGGGTCGCGCTCGGTCAACGTTTATCCGCGAGGACGAAATTAATCTTGCGACTATGGAATTCCCTCGAGGAAGGAAAAACCCTCGAGAATCGCGCGTGGACGGAGTTACGCGTATCGGCTCATAAACATACGACAGTTAAAAATTGAGCTTATCGTTCGATCGCACGGTGCAGCGTTACTCGTTATTTTTCCTTGCCGGTAGCCAGCCATTTGGAAAATCGACATTCGCTGACTCATCTTCCGGATCGAGAGGAGTCCCAGCCGCGTGCTGTTGTAACCCACGCGAAATTACAGCGGTACGCGGCCGGGCGTATTTCGCAGTACAGCGGAGGACCGCGTATCAATTAACGGATCAAGCGTAGGAGTTCCCTCTCGCGTATGTGCGTACCATGCGCAGCATCGACGACGGGGCTGCACTGCGTTGCACCGCGCTGCACCGCGCTGCACCGCGCTGATGCATTATTAGCTGCCGCGGCTGGTAGGTACGCCGGTAATTAGCGGGCGCGTCCCGTTGACAGAGCTAAAGCGGCAGCTGAAACATAATTTGTTAACGGGGATACAACCTATTAGAGAATTTTGGACGCTCGTTGTTCAACAGGGCGAAGCAACCGTGGAACGAAATATTCTACCTTCGTCGGTTCATCAGCCGGCGAGGCGACGATTACTTCGAAAGTATCGGAGCCCTCGTCGTCAGAAATTATTTATTCGATTGATTCATATGAATTTACAGCGATAATTTGATTTTGAAAAATTTGATTTGCGAATCTTTTGGAACATTCGTGCGAAAATTATTCGGAGCGAGAGGAGATCGAGTAATGGGTAAAAAAATTGATGACGGTGGGAAAACAGACATAATTTTTCCGACTTGACGAATCTGGCAATTCGACGATTCGGCGTCAAAATATCGGAGCGCTCGCCGTCAGAAATTATTTATTTAATTCATTCATCCAAATTAATAGGAAGCCGTGATTAGCTCAAAAAAATTGCTCGTTTCGAGGTTTTCGTGTAAACCGCGGTGGAAATGTGCCGAAGAGTGGAGGAAAAATTGTGTTAGCCGAAAATTCGCCGCTGTCCACTCTCAGGCTGAATTTTCGGAAAAATTCATACGTTCCGTATTAAAATAATATATTATTATTAAAAATAAAGAATATATTTTTTTTAAATAAGTTGAGTTCGACGAAATTATTTTCAAATTGAATCGACTGTTAAAACCGCCACGTGTTATTTCCAACCGCGAGAGCTCTTGTTGTTTCGCGGACGAGAAAACATGTGTCTCTCGCACGCGTGTCTCGCCGTTGTAAATGGATTGACCCAAAGAAAACCTCTGAAATGACACAAATAAAGACGGCTCTCGGGACTCCCCATCCCCTCCCGTTTTGCTGCGCTCGGAATCCTTCCTTCTCGTATACCTATATATAGCAAAAAGTTATACGCCGAGGTGTTACGTAAGCTGCGTCGCACGAACGCAACGCCGACGCCGATACTCCGAACGGCAGTCGATGCGTCGACTATTCGTGCCTTCTCACTTTTCTAGTTCTTCCTCCTCTTCCACTTCCTCCTCCTTCTCCCCGGCTCGTCCCCCGCATCTTCCTCCACTTCCCTCCTTCTTTTTATGCAATCGCTCATTGTGCGTTTGACTCCGACGCATGCGCTTCGCACTTTCATTATATTCCAAACGATAACTTCATTCCGCAAAACCAGTTTAATTATTTTTTTTTCTCTCCTTTTTTTTTTTTTTTTTTTTTTTTTTTTTTCAAATCCACGCTCGATCCTCGGGAAAATCGGTTTTACCGATCGATTCAAGCTTCGTCGAGAATGAGTAGAAAAATTCTGGTTCTCTTTTTTTTTCTTTTTTTTTTTTTTTTGCAAGGAAATTGTTTGGTCATTAGTCATCGTGAAAAAAAAAAAATGAAACTCCGCTAACGTTTTTACAATTCTGCAGCGAGCAATTTTCTCTATCTCGAGATACGCCTCGAAACCCAAGCCGAAGCTCTTGGCGCTGTGGCAGGGAGAGAAAAAAAAAATCTCTTCGGTAACGATAGTCGTAGCAGCTGGCCGAGCCTCGACGTACCGTTATATTGTATCGACTCGGGCTCGAACGTACCTCGCGCCAATATCGGATACGTGTGTTATCGGTCTTCGGAGGAGGATCGGTGAATAATACGAATCGCTCCCGCTTCGACGTATCCTTCGGCTTATCCGTGATAGAAACAAAAACTGAGAAAGAGTTACGTCAGCGTAGAATGTCAGGGAGAGAATGTTAACGCGCCGAGAGAGGACAACACGAAGAGTGGAGAACGTACAGTAAAAAAATAAAATATATATAAATAAAAAAAAAAAAAATTAATCTCTCATTCGCTGATTAAGCATCGGCGATTGCAAATGAAAATCGCCACTTCGATGATTTTTCCCGCGTTGCATTTATCTCTCCGCTGCGGTTAATTATCGCATACTTCGCGATACTACGCATCGATACGCATTGATAAATCTTCCCCGGACCGATAAGAGACCCGAGCACGAGAAGACTTCTTCTGACTCTTTGCAAAAAAAAAAAAAAAAAAGCCCTTCAGAATTTTCCTCTCTCAATCCAAGAAATTGATAGTCGATCCTTCACGGCCGATTTATCTCCTCTGCAGCTAATTGCCGCGTCGTCGCGATTCTACGCATCGATACGCATCGATAAATCTCGCTCGGACAAACTATTCGCATATTGCGTCGTTGCGCGAACCGATAAGAGAGCCGAGCTCGAAAATTCCTCTTTACGGCAAAGAAAACGGGAGTTTACACATCGTCGCGAGAAAAACTTTTCAGCGCGGAACAATAAAAAAAAAAAATCTCTCGCAAAATCTCCCCACGAAAACGAAATCCTTCGCCCGCTTCCGGCCAGCTCGATTCACATTGCTCGGGGGGAAATATACGCTCGAATTTCTCGTATGGAAATTAGTGCATAACATCAAAGTTACACGTGAAAGGGGAAGCCTCTTGCCTCGTTCAAACTCCACACATAAATATATATATATATTTATGTGGACACAAATATTGACGGTTTATGAACCAAAGGGCTTAACCCGTATGCTTTTACATTGGGGTTATATATATATATATATATATATATATATATATATATATATATATATATATATATATATATATATATATATATATATATGAACGTTAAATGAGTTATATATATATGTGCGTTTACGCCCGGATAACTCTTTCCGTCGAGGATTGACGGAGTCACGAGGGGCGGTGTTTGACTTCCCGACTTTCGTGACCCGTTCTTCTCCCGGGTCAGATTTATCGTCGATTAGATTCGCGAAAAAACGTGAACACGACTGACTCGCATGTTGTGCCAGGTCGCGACTCGAACACATCCACGAAATAATGTAATATCGTGTAATGCAACGGCAATGTCGTGATGATAGAAATAAAAATAATAATTCGAGTTTATTTAGTTACGAGGAAGTCGATTTTACGTGGCGAGTCTGCGTGCATTTCACGTATCGCCGTAGCGTTTCCTGTGTCGATCATAATTCCTAAAAAATAATCACTCAAAGTTCATGCAATTTTTGAGTACGTGTAAAAAAAAAAATCAATTTTTACTCAGTACAGAAAAACTCTCGGCTCGTCACTTTCGTATTGTCACAGTGATATAGAATAAAAACAGCGATAAAAGGAAGCTTTGTCCAGGAGATTTTCGAGTCCTGTCGATATATCGAAACGCACCTGCTCTATGGAATAAGAGAAGTGGGAAGAAAAAAACGAAAAAAAAAAAAAAAAAAAAAAATCCTCTCGGCAAACGTGACGACTCGTGGCTCGGTGGCAACCAGATAGTTCGCTAATTAGCTTTTGTCCATCGCGTCTGCGAAACGCGTGCGTCCACGCGTTCGTTCGGGTGTTTCATTTTTATTTGCTTCCAATTTTTTCTTTCTCCTTCAACTTGATTTCTCACTTCTGTTTACACGATACGACCATCGCGTGTAATTATTGTCACGCTCCGTGTGTTCATATTTATTATTTTTTTCCTTGATTTTTTCTTCTTTTTTTTTTTACTCCAATTTCTCGGCCACTGTGCGAAAAATGGTGCGATGTTGCGGGCTGCGAACGGAGGTGAAGATCGAGACGAGCGACGGCAGCGGGCAATTAGCGATGTCGACGCGTCTACTGAGCCGTCATCGAATACATTCCGCGTCCGTCTCTTCGTGTATGCCTTCGTCTTTATCTATTTCACGATCTATCGCTCTTCCGCTCGCGGCCACGCGCGAACACGCTCGGAATCACGAGGGGAAACGTCTCCGTCGGGCTTTCTGGCTCTTTCTACTTGCCAGACGAGCGACCAACTTGTCACTTCTCTATCTATCCGTTCGAGTTTGCGTCTGTTACGCGACACAACGCACGCACGTTGCGTCCTTCTTTAGCGTAAATGCCCGTCCAACTGCACGCGAATTTACGCTCGTCAACGGTTATTCATTTGGCAATAAATAGCTCTCGGCTGAACCGTTGGGAGAAGCGATAAAAGATCGTTTCGTATCGTCAGCTGTTATCTGCCACGTTGTGCCACGTTGTGCCACGTGTGAGCGAACTCGGACGAGAGTGGGGTAAAACGGATTCGTGTTCTTTATTTCGGATGAAATTTTTTTTGTTTTTTGTGTTTCAAACGATTTTCAAGGTGGTCCATTTTACCCCCTCCCCCCCCTTTTATTCTGTCAGTTATCGTTAACAGAACTCGTGTCTCGCATTGGAGAAAGGCCTTGATATTTTTTTTTGTTTCTCGAAAAAAAATTGTTTTCACGTGGTCCGTTTTGCCCCCTTCTGCTCTATCGGTACTCGTAGACAGGACTATCCTCAATGCGACATAAAACTTGATTTTTTTTTTTTTTTTTAACTTTCCGCGAGAAATTCGTTTTAAATACGTGGACCATCTTGCCCCAGGGTTCCTTTTTTACCGACGGTCTCCGGGGGAGGAATCGTGTTTTCCATTCGAGACGAGACTTTTTGTTTTTATTTTCTGTGAAAGAGTAGAAAATTTTATGGTCCGTCTTGCCCCGCTCTCTAGGTTCATTGATAATCATGCACAGGCAAGCCACCTGTACGTCCGTCTGTTCGCTCTTTGCAAATTTCCCCGCGTGATGAGCATCCACCCGGCTTCGAATCGGTGCGTTGCAATCGCACGTGTCCGAAAGTGCCTTAACGAGGAAACACACAGACGCGTGGCGACAAAAACTTCTCGAACCGCGTTAAGCCTTCGAATAATCAGCGCCACGTGTCGCTCCTCCTCCAGGAGAGAAAGTGCCGTCGGGCAAAATCGCTCGCAAAAATGTTAACCTCCGATAAACGATTATGTAAAAGCTTCGAAACCGCAGACAGATAACGGCGAAGCCGACGTTTGCGATTCAACTGACGCACAGAGTCCGTCACTCGACAGGTACACACCAAATAGAATGTAAGAATGTCGTATCTGTCCGATAAGCGCAAATTCGCGCGTGCAATCCGCGAACACGCGATACATTCTTTCCTTCGCACTCCACTTTGCCCCACCGATCTCATTCCGTCCGATCTAGAAATAACGTTCGAAATCATCGAATCCAGACACTCTGTCACTGAGGCGAACTAATCGATTGTTTTTTGTTTCCTTTTTTTTTTTTTTTTTTGGTCAAATTTTTACAGCAGGGTTGCGGGCAGTTCAGACATGGGAAGTGAGCATTACTGCCTGAGGTGGAACAATCATCAGAGCAACTTGCTGGGTGTGTTCAGTCAGCTACTCGAGTCGGAATCGTTGGTGGACGTGACGCTGGCGTGCACCGAGGGACCATCGATACGCGCGCACAAGGTTGTCCTCTCCGCGTGCTCCACCTACTTCCAAGCGTTGTTCCTCGATCATCCGAATCGCCACCCCATAGTCATTCTCAAGGACGTCCGCTTCACCGAGCTTCGTACTCTCGTTGACTTCATGTACAGGGGCGAGGTTAATGTCGAGTATTGCCAACTCTCGGCTCTCCTGAGAACCGCCGAGAGCCTCAAGGTCAAAGGGCTCGCGGACATGACGAACATCAACGCGGCGGTTGCGTCGCGCGAAGAACAACAACAGCAGCAGCAGCAGCAGCAGCAGCAGCAGCAACAGCAGCAGCAACAGTCGCAGCATCACCAACAGCAGCCGCATCAGCAGCAACAACACCAACAGCCGCAGCAACAGCCGCCCCAACATCAGCAACAGTTGAACTCGGAGGGCGTCAGGGATCGCGACAGAGAAAATGACAAGGATCGAGATAAGGAAAGCACGACGACGACGACGACTACGACGGTGACAAACCCTTTCAACACGAACAGCACGATGCATATGAAGGAATGCAACGAGCAACAACAACCTCAGCAACAACACTCGGCGGCCGCGCAACAAGCGTCGTCAGCGGCCGCGAACGCGTCCGCGGCCGCCGCAGCTTGTAGCGAAAAAATCGAACCCGTCGACATGAGCGATTGTCCACCGTCGCCAACCGGACCCGGCAGCCCTTGTCCAGGACCCCTCGCCCTCGATCGACCGAGGCGGGACTCCGAGGACGCAGTCAGTTTAGAAGAAACGAGAGGTTCCCTTAGTCCAATTTCCGTACAGAGCGGCCCCAGCGACATGAGTCTGAGTAACAACACCGGCACGACGACCGGCGTTTTGCCACTCAATCTACCGCTCAGCCGGCTTCCGTCCCCCCACAGTACAGAACCCTTGGCTGGACCATCGGGCCTGCCTCCGGTTCAGCAAGTTCCTCTTGTAAGTAATATCCTTGTTGATTTTTGTTGGTTTCTTACGTGAAAAAAAAAAAAAAAATTCCGAAAATCACGAAAATATGTGAATTCGCTCATAGTCGTGCCAATCAGCCTACTCAATTTTGTATCGCCCTCATTTACTATTGAACTTCGTTGATTAGCAAATTAACGAACGAATGTTGAAAAATGTTTTCAGTCATTGAAAAAGGAGGTTGACTGGGAAAGATCGACCGAGGAGCGGTGTGCGAGCAGCGAAATATCGATGGACTACAGACTCCCACCAGATCCGGTGAGTCTTTTTTCGGTATGAGTTTTCTACTTCATTATACGTATTCTCGTTACTGTTATATTGTCTCTTGGTATTACGTTGTATATGTATATATATATACACATATATATATATATATATATATATATAAACTATTCTTGCATTGCCATATGAATTATTAATTGTTATCGTACGCTCGAATTACACCTATTGGCTTGTAAAATTTATCGTATCGCAAGTTATACTCAGATTATCCGATGATTATATAAGAGCTGACAAAGAGAGATGTGTTTGCAAGCTCAAGACGAATTACGATCGGAGCCGATTATGTATCGCATTATATCATTCATGGAACTAACAATTGTCACGATCGAAGCATATCAATTTTTTTAATGATCCTTTATATTTATTTACGTTTTTTTTTTTTTTTTTTTTTTTTTTTTTTTTTTTTTTTTTTTTCAATTTCATTAACGAATACAAGATATTTTCGATACATAATGCTTTATCGAAGATCACTCCAACACTAATGGAGTTTACACACTGCATGTGGGCTTGCTGCATGTGCCCAAATGCTTTGCTGTTTTACATCCCGTTTTTTTACTCCTCTCTCTTTCTCACGCGAGACTCTCCCGATTCAAATTCACACACGAGGTCCCAGTCGAATCCCGGATACACGTGCATGAACTCCAAGTTCACATTTTTTTACACAAATTCTCACAGACAATTAATCCGCTTAAAGTGCAAAAAAAAAAAAAATTCGCGGGTAAATTCAACAGAATTTTTCGTCGTCGTAACTTCCGACCTGTCTCAACTTTTCAAACTTTTTCGGAATCCAAGGATAAGCATGTTACACACTCCGCTGTTATACACTCCGCTCGGGATACCTCTTGATAGTTTTTCCTTTTTGTGTTTCTAAATCTCTTTATTTCATCTCCCCGTCTTTGTGATCTTCCGAGAAAGCCCATGCACTCTCTTTTATTCACTGTCTTTCTATCTCTGACTTTAATCTGTGTGTATATCATCTACATTATATATGTAATAATTCTGTATATATATATATATATCTATATATATCTGTTAATTCTTGTCAATCTCTTTTTCTCTCTCGCTCCGTCTGGCTTTTTTTGCTCGCTCTCGCTCCGACTCTCAGGTCTCCTCTCCAACACATATCCGTGTGCGAGTTTGTCGCATATACATATTCTTAACTCTATTAAAACACAGAGAAGATCGCGACGGCGACTCGACACGCATCATCCATCGAACCAGATGTCCCATTTATTCCCATCCACTCCTCATTCGAATCGATCACCAACGGGAATCACGGTACGATAATCGACGATGGGAAACAGAACATTTTTTGCAATATCCTATCGGACATACATCTTAATTATAGCTTACGCTATTTATTTGTTACTCGAACTGTTCCGGCGATACTGACATTTTTTTTTTTTTAATACATCCTCTCGACATCCGTTTTTCCTCACTGCCAAAAGCCTCTGTCTTGCTAGCCTACTGTCAAGAAGTTGACCTTCGTTTTTTGGCCATGGTTGTTTCTTTGAACTACATCTATATACACAATGGTGTTTTCGACATCAAGGCATTTACTTGCATCGGTACAACGCATCGTTTGTCGTCAAAAATTTGTTAAAAATATTTTGTCGTACAGAACATTTTAATTTTCTTTCAATCTAAAATAAATCTATATTTCTTTAATACAGTCGTATCAAGTTACATTCAAATTAGACTCCGGTTTTATACATTTTTCGTTAGTCGATTATTAATCCGTTCAATGGCCTATGCACTGAGGAACTGAGTTTTTCTTTTTTTTTTTTGCATTTCTAACTGGATATTCTTTTTTTTTTTTGTTCGCCGGAAGACAACACCGTTGCAAAGTAATACCTTGATCCTCAAACGCCCTGTGTATTTAATACTATAATACATCTGTCAATTATCGACAAAATTTGTTTTACTATGTCGCTCTGATAAAGAAAATTATTTTTATTTTAATTCACAATATCCACTTGATCGATATTATTGTATTTCGATTGATTGTTCGAATTTATTTTTAAAATACCGCCTCTTTGTGCCGAGTCGTTACTCAATTGACTATATTTCATTCGCTGCGTTTCATAAAAGTTTTTTTTTTTTTTTTTTAATATCGCGTGGAACAAGACGGGCCACGTTGTTTATGAGAGGGGAATGGGATTTTCCGTGTCTGCTGTCATGGGTTTCGTGGGAGGGTGCGAGGCTACGGGCTGGCTACTCAGTGACAAAAGGAACCGCTGTTATGGGTTTTATGCTTTCGACATACATACATAATTCTTATTCTTATTGTTATTATTATTATTATATTAATACACACTCCATATAGTTTTTGGTCTTAGAGGGGGCGGTCGCGCCAAACAAAAATGAGCGTCAACTTCTTGTGCTGCCGTTTTTCTGTGATGATGATGATGATGATACATAATAGTTAAACATAAACAGATAAACTTTTACTCGTTAAAAGTGTCTTGAGACTTTGTCGGGCTATGTTAAACGCGCTTTGAAACACCACTCTATATAGTGTACTTGCCAATTCAATGATAAACGTAGAAAAAGATAAAAGAAAATAAATCTATAGAGATGAGAATTGTATAGTTAGAGTATAGAGACACTCTTGCACGAAGGACCACACCGCGTGGAACGAAGCTTACGTAGAGAATATTAAATAGGTAAAAAAATGAATAAAAAAATTTATCGAGCATTTAATCTCTACTCGATCTCTTCTCCCGATCTTGTCTGACAGAAAATAAAAAGAAATATATTGCCGAAAATTGAAGATAAACAAAAGATGGAAGAAAAAAAAACCCGAGTTTCATCAACCGTGCCTAAGCAGAGACGTTCGAATCATAGTATACCGTCGCTGCAACGGCCTTCGAAAGTTGACGAATTTTTTTCGTGTGTAACAAAAATCAAAGAGTAAAAAATATGAATAAATATAGAAACATGGAAAAAAAGGAAAAGAAAATTAATCGTGGGAGTGAGAGAAAGAGAAGAGAAACATGGTGAGAGCGAGAGACACATAGAGATTTATTAATATCCGGGAGCAAGAAGTTGATGTTCTTGTTTGTTTGGTTGCAGGAGTTGATGGGTGTGGATGAGCGGGTGTTTGCGTGCATGTACTGCGGTGCCTCGTTCCTCCACCAGAGCAAGCTGACACGGCACATCCTATCGCACAGCCTCGAGACTCTCAAGTACCGGGAGCAGGCGCATCTCCAGCTGCAGGCTCATTTCGGCCTAGAGTCGGGTATGCACCTGCCGCCGGAGGCCCACTATCCTCCGGGCGGTCCGGTCGAGCCTATGGACCTCGAGTTGGCCGCTCATTCGGATCCAACCTCGGGGGTGGTACTTTGCAAGTTCTGCGGCAAGTCCTATCCGGACGTCGGTGCTCTGATAGCTCATCTGCCTGCCCACACGGGCGACCGGCCCTTCAAGTGTGAATTTTGCGGCAAGGCCTTCAAGCTGAGGCATCACATGAAGGACCACTGTCGGGTCCACACGGGCGAGAGACCGTTCAGGTGTACCCTGTGCGGCAAAAATTTCTCGAGATCGACGATATTAAAGGCACACGAAAAGACGCACTATCCGAAGTACGTCCGGAAGTTCCTGTCACCGAGTCCGGTCGATCATCCCGAGGAAGAGGCACCCCCGCCTCCGCCGCCGCATCATTGAGTTCCCCAGTTCTGCTCAACGGCAGTAGACTCTTCACCTACGCAACAGCAGGAACAGCTGACGCTTAAGTTTGTGCTGTAACCGACGTTCACCAACGACGCGACTTTATCATCCACACCCTCTCGCCGGCGGACCTCCGAAAAGCCCCCGCGCGGACCGCGGACGTATGGAAATCGTTAACTCGATCCCAGATGAACAACAGCGTTGTAACGATAATTATACCGAAGCTCCGGCGAGCTAAGATACCCGGGGGGTCTGGCTGACCGACGCGAGAGAGGGCAGAATACGCGAGGGGTTTATCATCCACCGGTGCCTCACGTTTCACGCCCGTTCCCTAAATCCAATATCCTCGCATTATCGTCGATTCTCCATTATCGTTGCTAAACAAAACAAAAAATCACAATTCTAGTTTTCGCCACTCTTTGTTTCGAGCATGGTAATTGAAAAAAAAATCCTGTCTCGCTCGCTCTCTCTTTCGTCTCAGTCGCACACCCGCAGAGTCTATCTTCTTGTCGTCGCGACGAAGACGAGATACGGATTGAAAATTAATGAAGAAATGTAACAGACGTAAAGTGAAAAGGGTGAGAGAGATAACGAAGAAGGAGAAGGAAGAAAAAGACGAAGACCGAGCGATGACGCGAGCGACGAGGCAAAGCCGAAAGGTATTTCTAGTTAGTCCTGTGATTTTGGTTAGGGGATGGGTGGTGTACGCGTGTTCAGGGGGAGGAACACGTTAAAACGAGCTCCCTCGTTTAATCAGTGCTTTAAGACAAAAACGTTTAGCTTAATTATACATACTATATATCGGTAAATTATTACGAGAAATAACTGCGAACGTGAATGAAAAAAAAAAAAATATCGATGAAAAAACACGAAGAAAATGAAGAGAAAGAGGGAAGCGGCGAAGGAAGAGCGAATGCGAAAAATCGACGCGAGTCGAATCGAAGTGGAATTTGACACGCTGGAAATATCTACGATGACGAATAGTGAAACGAGATAACAGAGATAGAGAGAGAGAGAGAGAGAGAGAGAGAGAGAGAGAGAGGGGCAAAGAGAGTGGGTGAGAGGGAAGGGGAGGCGGTAGTGTACGATGGCGTTAACGGGTGAGAAGACCGACGAAGAGGAAAATGCAGAATGAAGAAGGAAAAGGATAAAAAAAAATTGAGCCGCCACGGTTGGTGCTTTTAAGAGATTTTGATAAAATGCTGTGAATACTATATTGATTACGATAACTATAACTATTGTAATAATGTACTAACGTTGTACGATGTACGATGACTGTTGTTGATACGATTGAGAATATTTTATACAGTTGAAAAACGGGGTGGGCGCGGATGGAGGGAGGTCGAATAGGTTTTTGACGCGCGTCGATGATGACGAGTCGGCGATTGCAGCGTGGCGGATGGGGGAGCGGCTGAAGGTGGCATTCGCAAAGAAACAAAAAAATCAGGAGGGCGGCTAATTGGACTTAATTAATTTTGATAGATGGAAGGTAAAAAAGAAAGGAAGAATCGACGTCAACGGACTGTAAAGGACGGGTCGCAGCGCAATAGAAAAAAAAGTTGAAAATCGTAGAAAATATCGTATCAGGCATGACGAAAAGACGACGGGGACTCGTTTACTATAATCAATATAGTAGAGAATGATGCACTCACGCGAGGAGAGAGGAGATACGTGTGAAGGTGATGCTCTGCTACGACAAAAAAAATTACAAAAAATGTAACATCATTTTTTTTATTTTTTTTCCAGAGTGCGCTGGCATAGAATGGCTTCTCCGGATTTTGACGGTCATATCGTCAATTTATAAAATCCATAAAACGATGTAAATGCGCGTTAAAATTCATTATCTATTTAGAACAAGCACCAGAAGAATATGGACAAAAAAAACTCAAGTGGAAGATGGGAGATAAACCACGCGGTACGAGGGGATGAAACGTGTTCGTTAAAAAACGCGCACGTGTACCATAAGTTACTAGAGAGACCAAGTCGCGAAACATATTATTAACCTGACGATGCGGTAGCCATTGAGACAGTGCAATACCTAAGCTCTAACACCACTTCTTACTTTTTTGTTTCCTTTTTTTTTAACTTCTCGCTCTCCTTAATTTTTATTCTTCATTACGTTTATTTTTACTCCGTTAGGGACTCGTCCGATAGTTGCGTACTAACACAAAAAGCGCGTTTAGAATTTAGCTATAGGTATATAGATCATCATTTCGTTGTTTATCGCGTACGCGGCGATATTGATCTTGAGCTATTTACTCTCCTCGTTATTTATTAAACCCCAATATCTCCCTCACCGTCTCTCTTCCTTTCTCTCTCTTCAGCCTTTTCACCCTCGCCACCTTTTGCACCTTGTACTCTATTTCTATAGCAGGTCCGAGTCAAGCCAAGGAAACGAGCGTAGATGAAGCTTAGGTGACGCAGACGGTCATTAATACGAAGAAATAATGAACGTAAGATTGAACGAGAAAGCACGGAAGACTTGGGAGAGAAAATCGGAAGATGTTTCGAGTATCAATTTTTTTTTTCAATGCGAAAAACAAGCAACGTATTATCAATAATCTCGAGACGTCTCACCCCGATTTGACATCCTTCTCTTACCGAACAATCTTCTTCTTCTTTTCTTCGTATTTTTGCTGAGTAATCGAGAGATGATTTTTTCTCCTTTTTTTTTTTGCAATCAGCACACGAGCTCCGAAGCTCTCGCCAGGCGTCCTTTTAAGTGATAAGCGAAACAGTATTTCGTAATTCTCATTTTCCTACTATGTTGTATAGATAAATTGTCACGGTTTTTCGAAGCTTTAATTATGCGCCCATCGCGATCGTGTAGTTAAAAATCGGGATATCCATAAATTTTGCTTCCTCACAGAGGAAACTTTCTTTTTTATGTGAGCTGCATACAGTGAGAAAAAAAAATGTAATTCGATTTAATGTTTTCTACTGAAAGTCACAATAACATTTTTATTTCGCACGAGGATACCAATTAGTGAAATAAACTCGTAAATTTTTTATTGACTTTGAAACAATCGAACCAATAGATTTAAATTTATTTGAGTGAAAACAGTAATGGCAGCGAATTATATGGTTGAACCGTTGATTTTAGTATTTTCTTGCCGTCCTCGGTGTGAAAAATTAAAATGCTTTTGAGACGCTTGCAACGCGTAAAAATAAAGAGACTTTTGCTTCAACGATGCGTTATTACGTACGGGAAATCGGCCGCCACGTTTCCATGCCGCCGCGCTTAGACAGCCTCACTGAATCGGAGTTCACTCTTTCCTTTCATTCTCTCTATCGTTCTCTTCCTCCCTCTCTCGCTAGAGTCGCGCCGAGGAGAAGTTGCCGAGGTGCAACCGCGTACGGAATCGATCGATCGTTAAAATATTTATTCGAGGCACTGCTTCCAGACGCGTCGAGGTCTTTAGCTTCGTACCGGAGGAACCCACCGTAAGGGAAAGCCTGAGAATGGGAGGACCATCGAGAGCTGATAGCTACGGGAGCCGAGCGTTATCCGGACCGAGCGGGGAAACATACGCATTTGCCTCTTATCCCATGAGATCGTGAGAATATTCTTAGAAATCTGAATGGCCGTTTGATTGTGGTTAAAAAAAAAAAAATTCAAATGAAAAGCGAGCCAGTGTTGCGACACATTTTTTTTTTCAAAAACAGAGCTGTGATTTTACATTTTGTATTTTTATTTTCCAAATTAAAAGAATAAACTTGGAGTTGGCTGAGGCGAAGAAAAGGAAAATCTTTGCGTTTTCGAAACGTTGTCAACCGAGATTGAAAGCGCGAGGAGGAAGAGGGAAGGAATATCGAGCGCGATGTCTTTTATCAGGCAGGTCACGCAGTCACGTCTCGTCGTTTCGATTCAGCGAAATACAAAAGGAGAAGCTTTACGATTTTCTTTTTTTATAATTTTTCTTTTTTTCCGTATTGTCCTGATGAACGTGCTGTGATCTTTTCACGTTTTATCCTCGCGACGATGAGACATTGTCATAGGAGCTAAATTATTGTTGAGAATTCGACTCGACTGCGGTTTTTTTTTTTTTTTTTTTTTTTTTTTTTTTTTTTTTTCGCTTTCTGTCCGTATATTTTAACGACCAACCGGTTAGACCATGACGAATCGGTTCGTATCAACGTTGGGAAATTTTCGCCGCAACACTCGGACCCCTTTTTTTCTTGACGATAATTCCCGTATTTTCTTTACTTTCCAGATTTTTTTTTTATCGAACGACCCGTCCGCTCGTTATATCCACTTCGTTATTGTAACAACAGAGGGAACGAAATAAAAAAATCGAGATATTGCCACTGTGTGAGCGTTACGTAAGGTGGATGCGGCGCGTGTGATTCACTTGTGTGTGCAATACACAGCTTGCAGTTTGAACAGCTGTTCGAAGATAGCGACACGAACGTTTCAAGATCAAGTACTTTTTTTCACGTACACATATGTATATTTCGAACCGGCTACGACACCGACATTTTAAAAATTATAAAAGCCGTTTCACAATATTGCCGAGCTTGCAAGCAGAAAATCGGGACGAGAAAACCCATAGAATTCGATTTCTTTTTCTACGACCGACACATTCCATTTCATAGTCGCGATTGATCTTGGGAAAGGGGCAAAAAAGTTGATGAATTTTTTTTTTTTTTTTTTTAGAACTATTTTCGCTCAATCGTTTCACGCGTTCCTTCAAGAGTTAAGCAAATACCCAACCCACTTGAAGTACGTATTGAAGTACCGAGTGAGTGTCCGATATTCGGAACTCGAGCCATTAATTCAGCCGGCACTCGGTACGTCGGTATTCAAGAACTTCCACTGCTCGGTAATTGAAGTACTTGGGTACGTAAATACGTAATTAAAGTACTTCGGGTATTTGCCAAGCTTCCGTTCTGTCCTCCCTCCCATCTGGATTTAGTTGGATCCTCGAGACACGAGCCGTCACCTCGCACTATTATTTTCCATTCGATTAACAATACGCAGGACAACTTTGATCGCTCGATCTCACGATCGAAGGCGCGGATGCCTTTTTTACGATTAAAAAAAATAAATAAATAAAAACGCATAATAATATAATTCGTACGAGTTTAGTGTAAATGGTCCCGCGATGTAGAATAGTTTGGGAGTCGCTTGTAATACTATAATACCTCTGTAATCAATATAATTGGGGAGATCCACAGATCCGTCGGGATTGCATAGAATCGCCCAGATGGCTGTACAATGAGAGTAGAAGAGGAGTGGAACGAGTGACAAAAAAATAATTAAAAAAAACAAAAAAACAAACAAAATCGAAAACGAAATCATGATTAAAAAAAAAGCTCGTATCGATCTACGCAATGCCGATCGGTCTCGGAAGGACATTATTGCCAGAAGTATTAATTAATTTAATTTATTTCGACACTCGTGACACCCTCCAGGCGCGCCGAGTGTGTACAAAATACATAAACTTGCACGATAATATATGCTTCTACTCATCCGATTCGCTCGTTGCATCGATTACGTTCGCGTACGTTAGGACGATTCAGTTATCCGGCTCTCTCATCGAAGTCACATGTTTTCGGCTAAATTTATTTCACAGATCATTGGAAATACCCTTCGGCATGTTTATTGTTTTTTCAAATGTTTTTTACTATGACAAAAAAAGAAGCGAAGAAACGGAAGTAGGAGTGAGACAAAAGTGCAATCGACAGGATACGAGAGAGAGAGAGATAGAGAGGAGTTGAGCTTAGGCGCCACGACATGCACCTCTGACGTAGAGTACAATCGATTAAAAATAGCAAAGTTCCAATTAAACTTTTAGGTCCCCGCGAGAATGAGGGTCGGGTCGACGTTCGAGCGCGTATAAAAGAAAATAAATTACGCGCGAGACGTAACGCAATATGTCCATTATAAGTTCTTTATTTCTTTACTTGGGCTCGAAGAGCTTGCGAGAGCACCTCGAAAGTTCCCGCAACTTGCCGCAATGTCCTTTATCTTAGATACAGTTGCGTATATATTTTAACGTATCTATTCTCATTGTCCCGTATCGTCGAGGACGTTACATAATTTTCCTTAATCCGTAAGTCAATTATTATCGTCGTTACATCGTGTAAATAGCTTTCACCATTAAACTCTTCAGTTGAATGGTAACATTTGAAAAAATTCAGTAGACGCGTCCTTTTTATTTTATACATTAGCGAAATATAAAAAATACATATCATCATTGCTGATTTTTTTTTTTTTTTTTTTTTCTTCAAGGGGTTCCTTTCTCCGCCTGTTTAGCTCCGTCAAAAATGAACGGTATTCTCGCTTCGATTTTATTGTTCCTGATGACGATGTGCCGATAGAATGCGCAACATAGCGCCGGTTGAAATATAACGATTACGTTAAATACTACTCACGGACTCGTGGACGGTACACATATTCTCTCACTAAAATATTATCCACAAACATGCTCCGACTGTGAACGAAATAACGACGAGAATAAAAAAAAAATCTAATACGTCGATAAAACACTCGTTACTTTAGCCGGAAAAACCTTCGATAAAAACTACCCGCAGTCTTTACGTTCGTTCTCGCCATTACATACTTAACTGTATCGTTTTTTTAATACTATTACTGTAATATCATTCCCGCGTTCAGTATTAAATTACACTCGCGTCTCATTTTTTTTTTTTTTTTTTTTTTTTTTTTTTTTTTTTTTCGTCGTGTTAATTTTGTTTGTCTCGTTTTTAATTTCAATGATTTTTTATTTTTTATTTTTTTTTTCGATTAGGGGTGGGTCGAGGAGGTTGCGCTGAATACGAAAAATAATTGGTCAGTTAGTAAAGTAAAAAAAATTCGTTGCGTCGGACTATCGTCGTTTATTATTGTTACGATTATAGCAATCATATCGACTGCCACGAATAACAGTGCATAAATGTGTTCGGGGCCCGGGAGTACGTGCGAGTTCAAATCGTTAATGTTCTCTTCGTTTTTATTTTCTTAAATCTTTTTTTTTTTTTTTTTTTTTTTTTTTTTTTTTTTTTTTTCGCCGAGAGACAGTTGTACACGGAACCACGCGCGTTTCACCTGTAAAATAGTAAGTTTAAGTTAATTGAAATATTAAACGGAGAGTCTAAGGTACATAGTTCTATATATATAAATATACATATATATATATATATATTAAAAATAGATAGATATTATATGGTAAACGTTAGGACTATACGTTTCTGGACTAAAGTTCCTTGAGGGTGCGCGTTTGGACCGATAACTCCTATGGACGCGACCCCGATGTGATGACGGTGCTTTGTTTCTCTTTTTATTATTATTATTATTAATTATATTAATTATGAAAATTTATTTTTATCATCATTCTCTATGAAAAAAAAATATGATAAATAGCGGTTACAACTACTACTAGTTTACTAGGATTTATTTTGTTATTCTAACAATAGTATCTTATGAAAATAGGACCTATTAATTATTATTATTATTATTTTACATCATAAATACTGCTATTATGTTTACTTATTCATAGACATTATTTTACCTATGATTCATAATATTATTATTACTACAAATACAAACGCCTATTTTGAAGCACCGAAATTTTTCGTTCGCCGTTGCACTTTTTCTTTTTGACACGCCTCCCTTCGGCTCTACGGTTATTAATTGCATTACAAGGCATAATTCCTCTGTTCCCAATCCTTATCGTGTCACTGCGTTAAAAAAAACACTCTTGTACCTTTATTTATTTTGCCGTCGTGAATCACGATTAATTTATCGATAGTTCCCGCTAGTGAAATTCTTTTCGGCTTCAAGTTTTCCCGAATCATTCGTGCCATGGCAAAAGGAGTGGCGGGGCAAAACGGTCTCGTCAATTCGTCCTGAGATTTTGCATTTTTTTTTTTTTTTTCGCGAAAAATTGATGATTATAGTCAGGTCTCGCCCGGAATCTCGTTTTAGCTTCGCTCTTTCGTGCACAGCGGCGAAGGGAGTTTGGCACTGACAGGTAAAGCGCGCTGCGTGCTTTTCAACCCTTCCCCTCTCATCGCGACCTCGCGCTCGCTTAAGAGTGTATCGATTCGAAGTCCATCCGGGCAAGTAGGGCGCGCGTACAAGATGCACTTGTCGAAAGCAGCAGCAGCAGCCGGAGCCACGTCACTTCGCTCCGGAATGAGGGGCAGCTCGGCTGCTCGTTCTCTCGAACGCGCACAGTCGAAACGAGACCGAGTCGAATTGCGAAGGAGCCGAGCTGTTAATTGCGCTCTATACGTGATTTACCTTACAATACCTGTGCACGAGAGCTCCGATGAAACGCTCTCGCTCCGCGCAATTCAAACGCTCTTGCGGTTACCAACTGTTTATCGCTCCGCGCGGCAGCGTTAGCTGCGCTAGACCGCGAGTTTCAGTTCCACGCAGGGAATCGTACAGAAAACTCTTTTCTTTTTTTTTTTTTTTCATTGTCAATTTTACCATTTTTTTCTTAATAATTTTGCCATTTTTTTCATACATTTTTTTCACACGAGACCAAAAATTGTGGAGTCTAAGGGTAGGATAAATTGTTTTCAACGGAAGATCTTCCCAGCGACAATCTTTTTTTTTTTTTTTTTTTTTTTTTTTTTTTGGGTCAGAAGAATGGATGAGAGAAAAAGTGAGGCACTGTCTCACTGTCTTGTACATCGGGTAGACGCTTGAATAATTTTTTTCGACACCAAAGTGACGAAACATACACAAGTTATTACCGAGTTCGAGGAGATCCGAGAGTTTGGCAGGGCGAAGGCGAAAACGCGAATGGATATCGATAAACGCGGAGAACTCCGCGAATCTCGGCGTCGAAACAGAGTGAAACAGCCGTTGCATCGTTCTCGAGGCGTATTAAAAAAAAAAAAAAAAAAAAAAAAAAAAAAAAAATCCAAGTTCACCCGGCATCGTAGGAATGGGAATGAGAACGAAAAGTTCACGTCGCGCTTGCGCGGACCCCCTTTAGAGTTTCTTATCATAAACGACGCATAGTCGCATAGCTGGCGCACTCGACGGACCGTTAACTCAAATAGATTTTAATGAATTAATAACACAAACGACGAGTGAAAACGGACGCACGCGGACATTACGGAAACTCGACTTGGAGACCCTCGGAAGAAAACAATAAGTGAGATAAGCATAAAAACTACGTAATAGTATTTTATCGTAAAGGTCGTGTGTAGTGCGGCATGAGCAGCAGCAGCAGCAGCAGCAGCAGCAGCAGCAGCAGCGGAAGCGGAAGCAGCGAAAGAGTGAGAACGGAATGAGACGTTGAAAAATTAAGTAAGCGGCGATAATGTCGTCGACTCGGGAATATTGAGAACTAGCCGGTGTTGTGGAACTTGCCAGAGCGATCTCTCGTCCGAAAAATTCTTTGAAAAATAAGAAAAATAAAATTAAACATTTTTATTTTTATTTTTATTTTTTTTACCAACGCAAAGCAATATAATATACGAGAAGGGTAGGACGAGACGAAGCGTACAGTCTGGCACGTTCCACTCGGGCCATGCGGTGTAAGCCGCAGGTAATCGCTGTTACAATGGGGAGAGAATCGCGAGAGACAGAACAATAGTTATCACAAATAGAATTAATGATAAAGATAATACTGTTAAGGGGAGAGTATAGGCGACATAAAAAGTCGTCAGGCGATTGGTCGCATCGTCGTCGAAGGGCGGATGAATCAGTAGGCTTTCGTTACTTTTTTGTTCTCGTTGGATTTTGTGCGGTCGTTGAAATGAAAAAAAAAAAAAAAAAAAAAAAAAAAAAAAAAAAAACCAAGAACATTTTTTAAAAAATTTCGAGTTATTGAGTTGCCGAATGGAAAAAAAAAAAAAAAAAAATATATACATTATCGAAACGGAAATCTAGGCAAATGTATTGAATGATAATCGATTGTTCGGTTGAGATATTACGTATACCGTGGGGCTCAACGGGCCGTCCCTTCTATCGACGCTCGCGTCTGACGGTGCGCGGTAATAAATGAGAATAATAAAGAAAAAAAAAACGTAAAAATAAAAATAAAAAAAAAAAAAAAAAGGTCGTAGGCGATTATAAAGAAAAATGATATCAGTTCACGCGAGAGAACCTACTATGCAATGAATCCAATAGCAATAAACGTATGAAAAAAAAATAAAATAAATAAATTAAATGAATAAAAAATAAAAAATAAAAATAATGATAACGCGGACAGTCGAAATGCAACGATGGGCTTTGATAATGCGATCGTTTGTCGATGATGCACACTCAACCACGCGCTTACGGGTATATCGTTGTAATTTCAGCTGTCCGCGTTTGATACGCTACACTATACATAATATAAATAAACAAAATATATGAAATGATATATTATATGTCAAGAGATATTTATACTAGTATTTTAATAGTTTAGTACGTAAAACACAGTATATGAGAATTGCGAAGAGCGGATGTACTATAAATGAATAACGATAACGACGACGAGTGATAGAATAACCGCGAACCCGCTGTAAATACATACAACAACACACGATAGGGGGAATAACTCTATTCGACGATATAAAAATTATTGTATCTATTGAATATGGGAATATAGTGATAAAAACCGAGATAAAGGGGAAAGAGAACGGGGTTGGAGAGGGAAAGAGGAAGGAAAGAAAAAAAAAAAGAAATATTAAATAGAATGATTATATACACCAGCATATTGATATAGTTGAATATGTGAATAGGAGGTTAATATATCTCACTACAATTACCTATATGACTATTTAAGCTATGACAAGAATTTGTTATTATTGTAAAGAATGAAGGCATAGGCATTACACTAAACAGATGAGACACGTAATCATATTATTATATGACGCTATTGATAATACGAACATTTAGGCAGGATATAGTGCAATGAGAAACAACAAAAAAAAAAACAAAAAGCAGAAAAAAAAAAAAATTACGTTGGGAATATTAGCTAGGCTACGAAACATATACTTTATTGTTTGTACATTGGGCACGAATGCGCTATATTGTTTCACCGATATCTAAACCGGAAGGGGAAAAAAAAATAATAATAATAACAATAATAATAATGTACTCCGCGCGTTTTGTACGATTTTCAAAGTCACATTTGTCGCACACCTCACCGCAGGGCCGCGCGTTAAATGACATTTATCAACTACTTCACACACCATCGTCTTCGACGCTGCCACGATATATATATATATATATATATATATATTCGTACAAGTCTCGCGTATCGGGTTAGTAATGTTTTTTTGCAAATAAAAGAACAAAAAAATTGTGTCTATAAACCGCGTCGCGGTCGCACGTCGGAACAATTGTATTCCTTTCGATTATGATTCTCAACTCTTTTCGGGGAAAAATCCTACGATTAATGTTCAATCGGTTTCGTCTCGTTGCAATTTAACTGTCGCATCAGAACTTGAAAAAAAAAAAAAAAAAATTCCTTTAATGTCTGCCCTAAGTAAATCAAAGGTCGAACACGCACAAGCGTCAATGTGCAGCGTTCTCCGCCCACTCCCCCCCCCCCCCCCGATTACCGGGTTCGCAATCGCGATGTCTCGCGGCAAACGCGACCTGATCGTCTCTTTAATCGCGAGACGCCGATAACGAGAGGCGTAAATCCGCGTGAGGTAAAAATCGTTCTCTAACGAAAAAAAAAAAAAAAAAAAAAAAAAAAATGATTAAAATAGCCTTAACGCCTCGGAACACACGTGGCGCCGGAGTAATAAGTTTCACACACGCATACTAACGGTAGTATAAAGGACAGAGCCACGTGGCTGTCGTGAAGTCATTTTAATCGCTTTTTGTGCAAACAACTGTGTTATCGCCGTTATCGATCCGTGACCCAAAAATGGATTGAATTATCGTCGTCCGAGACAATTTTTCTTCGGTAACTCACTTGCCATGCGCGAAAATGATGATTTGTCGATCGCGCGATCGTCGATTCGGTGGCCGTGGATGAAACGACTCGAAAGTCTGCACTGTCCGAACGCAACTTTTCCCTCTCCTCGGTACCATTTTTCGGTCTCGACCAAAGCAGAAAAAAAAAAGCAAAAATTAATATCGAGACAGAGGTGAAAAGAGGAGAATCGAGGCACGCAAAGCGATTCTCTCGTAACTGCGACTCCGCAAAATCGACGTCACGTGCCCCGTCCAGAAGTAGCGCCGTTAGCGCCCGGAGCTCGCACGGAGCCACCCCTAAAGACGACCCTCCTCGAATGAGCGTAGCTCGCGACCGTTAGAATGAAAGGAGACCGCGTTAGACCGGGCCATGAATTCGTTATTAGCGCGTGCTCGCCTACTCGCGCCTCCCACATTTACGATCGTGTGTATGTGAATCACCGATGTGTACGTGCAAACGCCGAGCAATGAAACGAGGCAAGAGTATCGGCACGCGTCTAGTTCGGTGCACGACGGAATGCAAAAAGAAAGCAGAGAGCGTGAGGAAGGGTAGGAAAAGATAGGCAGAACGACGGAGGTTCGCGTGGGCCGGGCGGGGGGGTTGGAGGAAAAGGCTAGACGGTGTATCAATCGGAGTTACCCTCCGGCTTGGTACGCCGATCTCTCGGAGACACCGCACGTACCTCTCTCCACGGATAAACATCCCCCACCCCCGTTTACCCAACACGTGTGTCGAATTCATTGGGAAATAACGCGCGCGACCTACACCGATCTATGCAACGTCGCGCGGGGAACTTTCGGAGTTTTGGGTCATGGGGGAAAGGGGTGGACCATGGCGGAAGTGAAGAAAAAGCCGTTACGCTATTACCGGTAGTAGCCGAAGGACAAGCCGATATGAATTCGGCGACACGCGCCCCGAGGTCAGGGGTGTACACACCTGGTACCGCCCAGAGGCACGCCTACCTGCGCGGCCCCTTTAACCCGGCTCGGTAACGCCTACGCGACTTTGTCCTCCTCTGCCCCCCCCCCCCCCCCGGTCCCCCTCTACGGTTTTGCATCCCCTCTTTCCTTTCTGCCCCCGCGGACACCATCTACGCCTATGCCTACTTCGAGTTCTTACGCCTACGCCTATCCCCACCATAGCCGACGTCGGCCACGGCCGTTCCCCTCGTTTCTCACCCGGCTGTCCTCTGAATTCTCCGACGTCTCCTACGTTCATTGCCTACGCCTCCGCCCCCGTACACGCCTATCCCTACTTGCCGCGGACACGCAGCACAGTGCTCCGTCTCGCTTTCTCGGCCTCCGCGTCTCCCGAACGCCCACGGACACGCTTTCCATCCCCGATAAACGAGCCTACGAACACGAACGCGCACCGAGTATAGATTCGATACTCGCCGCTCGGAGGAACCTGCGTAACGGGGAAACACGCCGACGTGTCGAAAGCTTCGATCGAATATTCCTTGACCCAGAATCCGGGATCCGACGGGAGAGTGCAAATTTCTGCGTGAACTACCCCCCTTTTTTTGCACGTCCGTCCACATACTTTCCGTCACTACTGGCGCACATCCGCGGAGCGTTTTGTCGTGACGTTGCGTCGTTCTTCGACGAATTTTCGAGGTTCCTTCCGAGTCCCGAGTCTACGATGGAAAATCCATCGAACGCGAGTGAATGCTTCCTCGAATTATCTCTTCTCGTCGTGTCTGACCACTGTCCGTAACCACTCGCCGCGGATTCTTCGCCGCGCGTCATGGAACAAAATTGTCGCAATTCTTTCGCGGCCATTGATCGTTCGTTCTTTAAAAAATCCACGACAGTTCGCTGGTCCATTCCACTGTCTCTTCTTTCGTGTCTCAGACCAACCGCCCCAGTCCGTGTTCTCGTTACTCGCCGCACGAAACTCTCAGACTCCCTCTCCTTCTTTGTCTGACCTCTTCTCCCCGATCTGCCGTACCTACTTACCGCGCTCTCGATTCCCGCTCCTACCGTGCCAACGCCTTTGCGTGCATCCGACAGAGAAACAGACAGCCGGAGTGCCACCTTGCCGCCTGTACACGCCTCCGTCACCCCCCACCATCCCCAACGGGAAGTCTCGAGCAACTCGGCTTCGAGCCCTCGTACCGGGCGGAGGGTAGCAAAATCCGCCACTACTACCCCAGTTCGCTGAGCACACGCGTTTCCAAGTTTGTAGATCGGGTCACCGGGTGACGCGGTGGTAAGCGCGTAGGGTGAGCGCCCTTCCGAATCCTCAGCGCCACTTCCGCCATCCGCGCATCCCACGAGCCATCCCTCTCTGCCCTCCGGACTTGCCTATCAACCTTTCTTGCGAACCTTTTTTTTTCATTTTTTTTTTTATCTAACTTGTTTTCCGCGATGCAATCCGACCCTTGTCGCGTGCAGGTCGGGAGATAAGAATGGAAGAGGATGAACGAAACGGGGTCGAAACCGCGATGGTGCGGAGCCGCGGGGGGCGGGCGGGGTGGGGTGGGGGGGGGGAGTATTGTTCTTTCCAAGTATCCGAGGCAGCTGGCGAAACTTCTCGAACGCTGTTAAAACATCCGGGGAATGATGGGGCAGAGATTTGAGAAGTTTGGTTAAAGTTGGTTTGCCCTTATTTTCTCGGTAATTGATACTCCGGCAGCTTCGTCCTCGCGTCGACGTCCAGGAAGCTGAAGATGCGAGGGAGGAGGCCGAGTAGCGAGCGGGAAAATTCGACGATTCGTCGCGAATTAATGCACGGAATTTCATCGTCGAGATCATTTTTTGCCGACTCATGAATTTTTCGCTAATGGGACGGAAAAAAAATGGTTCTCCTCGATGACAATTTTCGATGATGCGGCAAATTGATTCCTTTTAAATTGATTCCTTTAAAAAAAAAAAAAAAAAAAAAAAAAAAAAACTCGTGGAGGGTCGCCGTCGCTTCGCGCGACTCTGCGGAGCAAGCAAAGTGATCGATGTGCCCTCGTTTTTCCTAGAAACTCATTGACGACACCGGATGTCTCGTCGCAGTGTTTTATTTCCTGCGGTTGCGTATTTCATTCGCTTATAGAACAGTTGTATATTACACCCGACGCGGTTACGGACAATGCAGATTCTCGTGGTACGATTATGCACCGAAGGCCAAAAGAGTCGAGACAGTAACGTTTCGAATTGCGAAATAACGATGGATAGACCCATGGAGAAAGCACCGAGAAGATTCACGGCTCTCCGATCGACACTTTTTGTCGTCGCTTGCAATAACCATTGATGTTGCATTTTATTTAATTAAAAAGACAAAAACAAACAAAAAAAATCTCCATACGCGAAACTGCACGATGGGACGAATATTAAAAAATAGTGTTCGAGAGTTTAACCCGCGCCACCCTGTAGAACGGACGCTCGCATAATAAGTAGTTACAGAAAATATGAAAAAATAAAAAATATGAAAAAATTTAAGTAAAAAAAGTAAAAACAATAATAGGCTTTCCGTAACGATATAAAGAATAACAAGAATAAGGATGAGACGATGAGGAAGAATGTGAGGGAGGGATGAAAAAAAAAAAAAAAAAAAAAAAACACAAAAAAATGATGAAGAAGTAAGAAGTTGATGAAGATTATGAAAGAACGAAACCTACGAATTGTTATGTTTTTCTACAGTAACGTTTGTACCGACTTACAACAATATTTGTACAATATTACGATAAACGTGTACCTATACGACATAGGTAAACCCAGATGCAATAACTTTTTTAAACGGTGTTAACAACGGAATATTTTTCATACTACTCTCGCTCGTCGGACGATTCGCGCGCAGGCCGGCCGGACGCCCCTGTGTGCAGGATTAACCCACACACAAACACACCTAACTCATTTCGTTTTGTGCCAACCAGCAGACCGTGTTAGATTTGCGTTTCAGATATATCGCGAGAGTCTCGTTTTTTAAACAATATAAATGAAGAAAAAAAAACACACACACACACACACACACAAATATACGGAAAAAAAAAAAAAAAAAAAAAAACAACAAAACAATAACAAAAATAAAGAAATAATCCAATTTATAAAGGAGCAATTATCCTCGCCATCTCAACAATAACTGTAGAATAATTTAACACAGAAGCAAGACAACCGATCTTTGTAACATTCGTTGTCAACGGTATACATTTTTTTTTTTTTTCCCCTCTTTCGAAGGACACTCAAACCCGGACGACCCTTAGATCTGCCACTGTTGAGCAAGGATTCTCGATTCGTCGTACGCAATTATCAGCGAAAATACAAAAAAAAAAAACATTTTTTTTTTTTTAAGTGAAATAAAACGGCGCATTTGCCTCTCGTCGAAAAACCGTCGTGTTCGATCGTTTGTCTTTGAGAATCGAAAATAACAGAACCATTTGGAAAAAAAAAAAAAAAAAAAAAAAAATTACCGCGACTCACGAAATCATTAATTTTGCGACGCTCTGTATCGCGATTTCGCGTGGTATAATTGGAATCGCTTGATGTGACCTTGCTGATCCTAGATATCGTAAGAGAGCCGTGCGATAGGAAACGTATGAGCCAGCCCGCTCACGGTATCCGGTGCTTCTCGCGTATGACCGCGTACTTCGTCGATCTCGTTATTCAAGGAACGGATCGCTAATTTTTTTCACATTTTTTCACATCAAAATTCGAGATCGAAACGAAACAGCTATTTTCCCATCGCATCGAACTTGCTGCTCCGGTAGGAAAAAACAAAAAAAAAATTTCAAGATCGATTCCATCGACAAACGATCGTTCGCACTGTAAATTCTCGAGGGCGTATTCTTGAGAAAAAAAAAAAAAAAAAAATTTGGGAGAAAACAAAAAATCGTAAAGACGCAATCAATTAATTTTTGATAATTCACCGCTCATTGCGCGCCTCGCACAGTACACGAAGACATTCGTAACACGGAAAAAAAAAAATTTATTTTTTTTTTGAAAAAAAAAAAAAAAAATGACGACACGACCCACGCGTATTAATAATATACCGTTGTAGATAATCATGAATTCACACACGTTGTCTTATATCGCTCGAGAGAGAAATGAGAAGATGAAGAAAAAAAATACACAAAAAAAATAAGCTCGTCCCAAAGTACATAATAACGCACCCACAGAGATTGCGGACTCGTGAATTTTATTTGCGATATATAACTATAGTGAGAGAGAGAGAGAGAGATAAAAAAAAGGAGCAACGGAGAGAGAGAATGAGAGAAAAAAAAAAAGAGATGTGAAAGAGGGAACTCGTTTGGCTTTATAATGCGTGCCGACGATTTTACGGAACATTATTTGCAATTGAAAAAAAAAAAACAAAAAAAAAACAAAACAAAAAATCAAGCTATCCGGGGTTTTTTTTCGAGGCCACGAGATAAGCCTCGATGATATCGTTTTGGAGAGCCCTCTAAATCGTCGGCGCGCGATCGCTGAACGTACTCGTAAGACAGAGCGTAAACGATACCTCCGTACGAAAGGGGGTAGCTGTCGCTGCAAACTGAACTTCAGTTTCTACTTAAGATATTTATTATTATTATTATCATCCTTATTATTATTATTACCATTACATTAATTTTATTTCGGTTCTTAGAAGAACGAATGCATATCATAGTTGTAAATTACCAATTTGTGAAATAAAAACTGCAAACTGTTTGTGTTAACATTACAAGAGGTTGCTCGTGAATTTTCCCATTAATCGCATCCCCGTAACTCCCTGGGATAAATCACCCACTCCCCCCCCCCCGGATAAAAGTCATGCCCGAGGATCACGATTCGTCGGTAAGTCTCGCGTGGCTCGTCTCGCACCTGCCACGATTGCATCAGAATTTTCATATTTTTCACTCGATCCTCTCTAAAACCCGAGAAAACAATTTCCCACCGTCATATATAATTATTAAAAATGATGTGCAGCGAAAAAAAATGTTGGACGAGTCCGAGACCCAATTACATATCGATTATTGGTAGCCGATGATGTAATGAAATATAATAATTTTTCTCGGGATTATTGATGACAAGGAAATCCGTTAAATGTTCACAGGTAACTCTGGCGCTGGGCCTCGAGGCGGGTGCTTGGGGCGCGCTGGCCGAGCGCGCCGGAAGTCACTCAGGGAGTCCGAGTCCTTTGCTGGCTCACACCGCCGGATTCGCCGGTCTCGCGAGTCTGGCACGTCGCTGCGGCGTTTGTCTCGCAACGTTTCCGTCGGCCTGGCTATTGGAGCGTCACGCTCTTCTTCAGCACGCCGGGCAGCCGAACGACGACAAGCCGTTCACCTGCGAGCAGTGCGGTCAGCGTTATCGTTATCGTTCGGCCTACGTCAAGCACCGGGAGCAAAATCATCGGGCGCGACTTCCGGCCGACAAGCTCTTCACCTGCGACGTTTGCGGCATGCAATTCAGGTATCTCAAGTCATTTAAGAAACACAGGTTGAACCACGCGTTGGAGCGTCTGCAGAGGAGTTCCGGTGAGCAAACGAACAACGCCGCGTCGTTGCTGTCGAGCGCGGAGAGAAGCGACCAGGTCTCCAGCACAGGCGAGCCTTCGCTGCTCGAAACCGGAAACGACACCAATCCGGGCGACGTGGAGGAAGGTGCGAGTCAAATTTGCACGGAAAATGTACGGGACGAGGCGATCTCGGAAACGGCCAGTGTTCAGGAAAATCAGGAAGCTCAGGACGTTCAGACGATGGATCTCGGAACCGGAGGGACGGCGGTGAGTGGCGGTGGCGCGGCAAGCGAGGCCGGCGACGCGGAGGACACGAGCGTCGATCACGTGACCGACGAGACGGAGCTTCGGAGCAACGAGGGCGCCGAGAGGGTTTTGAGCCTGGTGAGCAGCAGGGCTCATCATCACGATCCCGATCGACGGGAGAGACGATTCGCTTGTCCGTTCTGCGGCAAGTGCGTTCGCTCCAAGGAGAATCTCAAGCTCCACGTGCGGAAGCACACCGGCGAGAGGCCGTTCGTTTGTCTCTTCTGCGGCCGCGCCTTCGGCGGCAAGAGCGACCTCACGAGACATCTTCGCATACACACCGGCGAGAGACCCTACCATTGCGAAATGTGCGGAAAATGCTTCGCCCGGGCCGATTATCTCTCCAAGCATCTCACCACTCACATCCATCACAATCATCAGCGTTAGAGCGAACGATTCTCGCGACACCCACGAGTCGTTTCACGCTCGGGTTTCTCCGAGTAATCTTTCGCTTCCGGCCTTTCGCGCTTCCTCGATCTTATCTTCGATTCTTTATTTCTGTTGTAACTGGTTTTTTTTTTGTTTTTTTTTCGCTAACGTTTTACCGCACTTCCTTCATCGATGAAAACGAGAGGCTTCCCCGACTCGCCGAGGCCTCGAGGAGCGAGCGAGAATCCTCGAGTTCCAGCGATTCGCAATCCCAAGATAACGAATTCCGGACCGCAGGTCGCTAACCACCATTAGGTAAATCGAAGATATATTAATGAGAGGAGAAATAGCACAAGTCGGGCAGCGGTAGGCACAGGCCCGACCAAGTTCCGTCAATTACAGTGTGGGCTAAACAATAAAAAATCCGTCGACGGATCCAACGATCCAGGGATACGATGATTCGTCGAGGGCATCCGTGAAACAACTCCAGAAAATTTTTGAACCGACCGATTAAACGAATCTAATATTACTAAGAAAAGAGAAGAAAAAAAAACATGAAGAAAAAAAAAAAGTAACGAGTTTTACATAAAATAATATATTATTGATTACACGATACGCTAGTGAGAATAATTTTGTGATACAAGAGGACTCGAATACCAAAGAATGAGAGGCGGGATGGAAGGAGTGCTCCGAGACGAGCGCGGGCGATCAACGATTAATTATCTACGAGTTATATACACGAAAACCGATCAACGAATTGTAAAAAAAATAATTCTTTCTTTGATTATAAATTTTATTTTTTATTTTTATTTTTTTTCTTTATTCGCGAATTCGTTCCTTGTATGATTGTCGTCGCGGATGACGAGTGATATTATAAAGATAACGAGAAAGAATGTATAACTTATTGACTCGTGTAACGATCGCACGGGCTATTATTGAATAGTAATATAAATATAATATAAATATTATATCGGAGACAGTGGAGCGTGAGGATTAGGAAAAATGTTGGCTCGTCGCGATGAGAATGACGATCGAACATTTTTCGTTGGTACCGCGACATGATCCGTATTGCCGGAAGGCTCAGAACCGGAGCGAGGTATGAGAAAATCGCGTTTTTATTATCGAAGAGGGTGGAAAAAAAAATTGAAAAGTAAATAAGTGAAGAAAAAAAAAAAAGCGCGCGCGCGTGCTTCGCGACGCTTGATACGTGGGCATGAGACGGAAGGGCGCAAAATATTTGTTTGATTAAAAAAAAAAATTAAAAAAAATCACCCTCGATCGTTTCGTCTCCCGACGACTATGATAAATAGGAGACGAGATCCGATCGTTTTAACGTGCGTCCTTCCGGAAAGCGTGCCGGTGCCTTTGAATCCCGAATCCCTTTACGTGGATAGCAATATTTAAAAAAATTTTTTCCTCTCTTTCTCACTGTGTCTATTTTCTCTCTGACTGTCCGTCTCGATCTCGATATAAATCGTTCGTCCCTCGATAGAGTAAATGAAATTCGAACGCGCTGTTTGATACGGGACGATTAAAAAAAAATAATCGATGCCCCATGCGCGATATAATTTTTTTTTCTTTTCGTATATATATATATATATATATGTATATATATACATGTTATATAATCGCGGAGCCCGTAACGCGATTCTTTGACGTTTTATCTTAATCCAACGAACGAACATTGTAAATATATTTAAATTCTAATTGATAGCGTACGTGTTTAATGCTCCTCTGTAAACGGCTTTACTTTGTCCATTCAGTGTCCGTACCATTGATGCACCGGTTGCGCGAATCACGAGAGACGATACCGATTTTATTGTATTTTCTAACGCCTTAAAAAAAAAAAAAACAAAAAAAAATTCTCATTACCCTCACAGTTGAATGTCGACGGGCGGTTTTGACGATGTTTTTTTTTTTTTTTTTTTTTTTTCAATTCATAAAGTTACTTCAAGTGCCAAAGTCATTACAGTGTAACGGTGATTAACATAATGATATATATATATAATTTATTTTATTTTTTTCTAATGAGTAAGGGTACTCGTCTTTCCGATCTCGCGTTTATGATACAATTGTAATTAAACCGGTGTCACAAATAAGTTGATAGAAGGTGCTAATTAGATAGTAAGGGTCCGAATCGCCGAGCGCCGTCCGGCCGGCCGTCTCCCAGAGCCAACGAAATAAATAATTAATATATTTACAAGTATACAAAAAAAAACAAAAAAAAAAAAACAAACAAAAAACGAAAAAAAAAAACGAAAAGAAATTAACAACGTACTAGCTATATTAACGTCTTCTGTGCCAAAGATTCACGAAAATCTACGTCAAGAGACGATGCAACGCTATTATGATACCGAAGAGAAACAAAACGAAACAAAAAAGTTAACAAACAAATCCGTCGAACGAAATTTCAGTTTCCCTCCATGATGTTCTTCGAGAGCGGCCCGGTGTTTTCGAGTGGCCAAAAAAAAAAAAAGTCTAGCTGTAGTTAGCATTAAGTTAGACTAGGACGGTAAACACGCGGTTACTCCATGTGCTCTGTGCATACGAAATTATCCATGGAATGTGCGACGATAACAAAAAAAAAAAAAACGTGTGCAACGAAGAGCAATCGGTGCAGCGTTTGATTCAGAGGATCTTAAAAAAAAAAAAAAAAAAAAAAAAAAAAAAAAGTATCTTCCTTTCCTTCGACCTCAGTGTCGGATCGAGCGGAGTGGGAAGATAAGGGCTTCGTGCCGGACGAGTCCAGGGATCTTTCCGGTATTCGTGTGCCGGATACCGAGCGTTACCGTGAGGTACGAGAACGGAGTTGGCCGGCCTTGCCGCCACGGCACACCGAGCTTCCGGTCACGTGCGTCACGTAAATCAAGCATTACCCCGCGATCTCCGGACTCGGGGCACGTTTTCGCGATCCCCCGGCTTTTTCGGCGCCGCAATTTCGCCGGAACGCGCCGCGATTCCGCCGACGGAAAAGCCGCGCTAACTCGCAAAAATGGTCCAGAAACCGTATCTGACATTAACGAGAATTCCCACTTCCGCCTCGATAGCTCCGGGCCTCTCTTTGACCGATAATCAACGCGCGCCGCTCTGAATCGCCGCACCTGTGTTGTTCGTTACCGAATTTCTGGTTTAAAAAAAAAAAAAAAAAGCCAACGAAACAATCGTTACTACAAGAGTCACGCCAGAAACGAACCGGAGGTCCACTCTTCGCGCGACCTCCACCACTAACCGCGTCGCGCTCTTTAAAAAATTCCGCACCCACACACACACACACACTTACACTGTACAACAGTTATTTGACAGCGATTCGAGCGATTCCATGACTCCTGGTTTATCCTCAATTTCAACGTTCCTATGCACGAACAGAGACGAGGGAGAAAACGAAAAATAAGTAATAAAAAGGAAAAAATGGAACAGCGTGAAAATAAAAGTGACAATGACTGTGATTAGTTCTTCCAGCCGGACGGAGCAATTAATTTTAACATCGTGATTTTTTTTTTTTTTTTTTTTTTTTCGTCTCCTTTATTATTTTGTCTGCAATGTGACGCAAACTGCTATGTGTGCACTCGCGTTGTTATAAATTATTTCAACGATTTTATTGAAGGGCTATCGCGTCACTCGAAAGCCCTCGAAAACCCTCGACGTTAACCGGGCATCCGCAAAAATCGTTCAGTTGTGGGACCGTTGATAAGCGCGTGTTTGAAACTCGAGACTCGCAAAAATTCGTGGTCCTCATCAGTCGAGTGACCAATATCGAATTATAGTGTTGGAAACTCCGATGACAAAGCGATACCGGAGAACGCGATGTGTACAAATTTGCAGTACACTCGATGCGACATCGAGTTTCGGGAGAGTCGCGCGATTCCATTCGCACAAATAATCACTCTAATTTTTTTTCGCTCGAATTAAAATATCGGAGAGAGAACGAAAGTGCGAGGCGAAATCGAACGATAAATTCTTTAACCGTGTCCGCAATATATTCGCGTATCAATTGACCAGTTCATGAATATATTGTCAACGCGAAATCGCTGTAATTCGGCTTAGTAATAAATTGTTTATTTTTTATTTTATTTTTTTTATTTTTTTTTAATATATTTTTTTTCGACCATTTTTGTTGTCGTGGACCGACGAGAAAAATTCGGGCAATCGATTAGTCGCGTTGTTCGGCTGGTTATATTTAAATTGGAAGGAATCTCCCTCTTGCTCGTCGTGCTACGTCGCAGACCGTAGCAACTCGATGTCTCTCTCACCTCAATGATATGATATGACATAAAAAAATAAGCCAACCACACACGACCAGGCGTTATGGAATTATAAGGGCATTTTAAATCACGGTGAAAGAAAAAAAAAAACAAAAAAAAAAGAAAACTTTAAAAAAATCTATATAGCTATCTGTACAACACCAACTAATATTTATTGACGATGATAGTAGTAAATATGAAAAAAAAAAAAAAAAAAAAATTCTATTTAATGAATGTTCCTATATTTGTACTCTAAGTATGTAATAAGTGTACTATATTGATATTCGATGGTGATTTCACGTTTTTACCAACGGAAGAAGAAAAAAAAAAAAGAAAAAAAAAAAAGAACGTAATAACGATAAATGGAGTGTCTAGGCTGCAGAGAAATTGTGAAGTTGCACACTGAAACATGGAGTTTAAACGATGGAGGACGCGATAGCTTTGTAAGGGGCGACAAAAAAAAAAAGAGAAAAAAAAATGAATCCTACGTGAATGAAGAATATTAGAAGAAACGAGGGCGGGGGGGTGAGGGAATAAAAAAAGCACACACAGATTAAGCAAAGAAAAAAAAAAAAAAAAAAAATCGGTGGAAGGGATTTTAGGGAGTTTACAATGTAAGCAGGTCGCGTGTGGCGGAGGCAAGGGTCTTCCTATATTGACTGAACGATCAGATGTGATATACGCGTAAGGAATAATAATTAACGATTATTTACCATAATTCGTAAATATTATGTAATTAACGACTATTAGTATGGTTACGATATACAAACATTATATCTATATATTGTGTATAGGTAGATAGGAGCATATACAATGTTTTTATCTGGTTTATCGATGTTCCGAGGATATTAACTAATTAATATTATAACGATAATACATGAATATTAAATGCTAAGTGTATTTAGGTGGAGAGCCGGCGAATTTCTCGTGTTCGCCGATGATCGATGAAAAAAAAAAAAAAAAAAAAAAAAACACACACACACACACACAAAAAAAGAAAGAAAAAAAACAAAGGCGATGAAAGACGAATGGAAGAAAATGCTCCGTTAGACGGGACCGTGAGAAACTTGACAACGATATTTTTTTATTAACATTGGCTGTTAAATCCACGTAAAGCAGTGCAAATAATAATAACGCGTTGCCTCGATACAATTGTGTTTTAATATATATTCGCCGGTATGCAGGATGACAATTCCAATGTTAGTTCGAACGATTCTGTGCACTGAATATACTGCGTAGTATATATATAGTTTTTCATTACATAACTACTGCGGAAAGTACAAGAAAAAAATAAATAAAAAAAATAAATAAACAAACGAATCTTCTCGCTCAAGTTCTCGCCAAGTCCCCGATAATCGAGCACGTTTAACTATAAATAAAAAATGTAAAAAAAAAAATAAAAGTAAAATAACGAAGCGGCCAGAGATATGCAGCTCCGCAGAGTGAATAGTCCGAGATAACGCGTTTCGTGCAATAACGCAGTTTGCTCAATTCTTTGGTGTCCGTCGATCGTCGCCGGTCCGTCCGTTCGCTCGCACGGCACGACCATACTTAGATAATTTTTCAACTACGAGTCTGTCTGCGCAGTTGCAGTTTAACCGTAGTTCCCGATGTGTCTAGTTTGTAGATGAAGAAAATGCGGCAAGGAGGAACAAATATATAAGCGAGCGCAACACGGCGATGCTAATTGTCCCAATTAAGCGCGTAGCTTGACATGAAAAAAAAAAAAAAAAAAAAAAAGAAACTCTTTCTCCTTTTTCATCTTCCTCGAGTCTCGATGTCCTTTGGTGTCTATTCTAAAACGTTATAACGGAAGCAGAAGTAATGCAAAAAAAAAAACGAAAAAAAAAAGAAAAGAAAAGAAAAATTTTAAAAAAATTTCAATAATCCTGTCTGTGTAGATTGTCGAAACTAACTTTTTCTCATTCAGCGTGGTTGCAAAATGCTTCTACGTCTAGAGATTTCATATATTTGTAAATACATCTGCGTTGAAATAATTTCCTCGATTACGTGCGCTTAACAACGAAATTGTGATTTTTCTAACGTAAAGTAAAACAAGAGAAATAAAAAAAATAAATAAAAAAAAAGAAACACGGGAAACTGTTACTAATTACTATAGTTCGGGTTGGCGAGACAGTGTCGATGTATTAAAACAATGTAGAAACGATGAAGATAACGCGTGTCGAAAAGCGTTTTTCGTACGACCAAAGAATGAGTGATGGAAACCAAAGTGCAAAAATACCCTCTCTCACACTTTATCAAAAGAAAAAAAAAAAAAAAAAAAAAAAAATTCTCTCTTATTTTCCATTAAATTTTTTCGTTCATTTATTCCTCACTTAGCTCGTATTTCCTCGTCGAGAAAACAAAAAACATTGTTTCATCGTGTGAAATAATAAATTTTTTTAAATATACGAGAAGATAGAAATTTTGCAATCACTCTGCCAATACAAGAAATACCTTCGTGGCTGTACTATCATCGTTTTATCGTGTACCTTTACTAGATATATTACCCGTAAACATACTATATGAATATACATAATAAATAACGATGAGTCATATTGCAGGGCTGATCTTAAAATGATTCGACGAATAAATCGACATCGGAGTACAGCAGCGTTACGACCGTTTTTATATCGCAATGCAATATGACGTGAATGTTAGAGATATTTTTCAACTTGTACTAAATGTGATAATTGATGAATTGACAATGAGCAATCTAACTGTAATATAAATATTATTAATACATTGAATGATATATTATATATATATATATATATATATATATAAAGAATATGAACTCGATGTCTGTCGTACAAGTCGTAAATAATAGGATTTTACATAGTACATGTGTTAGCTATGTAACAAGTGTGTGTATGGAATTTTTAATCTTTGAAAACTCGGCGATCGAAGGGAAGGAGAGTTTGTTGAAACCTTTTTGCCCAATCGTTAAATAATGTCCGTACCACCGTCTCAGATCTGTCCACAATTCGTCCAATGACGCGAGGTGATAATGACCACAATCGTTATAACGATTATTACAATTACAAAAAAAAAATAAAAAATAAAACACAATAAAAAAAAATAACAAACAAAACGAAATCTAACGCGCACTCGTAGGAGCCTTCCATAGAATTTCAATTTTTACGAATTAATGAAGTCGACTTGCGATGAAAGTATGACGGAGTAATTATGAACAAACGGGGAGTTGCACAGTCGGCTTCTCGCGAACGAGTTTTAACAACGACAAATCCAAAGCTGGTACAAAATGAAAAACAAAGAAGAAAAAGCCTGACCCACGAATTCCAATCCGATCCGAAAAAAAAACTTGATATAGAATATTAACGATTAATCGACCAAACGGGAACTAATGTCGACGAGCAAAAAAAAAAGAAAAAAAAAGGGGGAAGAGCTCGAGGTATCTCGCCACAAAACATAAATGCCAATCTCAAGCGAACCACCTCGCGCCAATGGTTTGCATTAATAATAATGATGAACAACAAATAATTAAAGAAAAAAAAAAAAAAAGAATTAATATTATTATACGAATAATTATACATAGCAACGACGAATAATTATTATTACCTACACTGTTACACTCGTCCGACACACGTACACACACTCACACGAACTATTTAACCGGTTGTTGTCTACGATATAATGTTATTTTTCTAATTCATATTCAATTGTTATTGTTGAGGACGAGCACATCGAATTTTTAGGGGAGGAATAAAAAAATAAATAAAAAAGTAAACCGTCAATGTATTGAGTCGCCGAGGGCTTCTCGGCGGTCGCGATAAATTCCTTATGGAAGTTCAGATGTATGAGATATTGTATTTGCAATCGACGGGCCACGCGGCCGCTTCCTGCGAGACAGAACGATGGAATTTTAGTCTTCGTCGCGAGAACTGTACTTATCTATGGCAATTAATGCCCCGAGCACCAGCAATGATAATGAAAGAAACGCTGTGAAAAAATATGAAGAAAAAATATGAAGAAAAAACTTGAAGAAAAAAAACTTGAAGAAACGTTCTTGATATTGAGGGCGTTGTTGTAACAGACGAGAGAACGCGAAAGTCGTTGTTTGGAAGGGTGAACAAGCGGGTTAACATCGAAAGATAATTTAAATGGAAAATATGGTAACGCCGGTACCAGCCAGTATCGACCGGTTGTCCGTGCGGTTTTTCCGATTAATTTTTCTCGTACCGAATTTTCAGCGAGGCAAAATGCGTTTAATGTAATCGAGCCAACGCGTTGATGAGTAATAATAATTACGCATACGCCTCGTGAAACTCAAATGCTTCACGCTAATCGCTCCAGTTTAACGATTGTGTCAACGAATTTGTTAAGTCGTAGAGACACAGGTGTGAGAATGAAGAAAAGAAAAGGAAGAGTGTGTGGAAAATGAAGAACGAAACTTTCGAGTCTACCGCAACTTAACTGTAAAACTTAGGTCCGGCTCTTTTTTTTTATTGTGAGTCGCACGACGGTCTCGGGCGGTGCGCTGGCTCCAGATAATGCTGCGGACGCGTATTGTATTTTTTGTAAGGCCCACTCTGCCAGATTGTGATAACCGAGTCCGCAACATCTTCGATAGCCATCGCCGGCGCACGGCCCTTTACTCTCGGTTCCATATTTGGGTACGCGCGAAATTTCCGCGGTGCGAGGATAACACAGTATTTTTTTTTTAATTCACTTCACCAACTCGGATGTACACGCTAAAAAAGAGAAAAGAAAATGAACATTGGAAGAATGAAAACAACGCTTTCTTTCGTTAACCGAAGATCGTGTTAAAACGTAATAGTTACCATTGCGAGAGTCAACGAGTGAAAGGAGAAATAAAAATGAAGAATAAAGTTTTCAAGAGCGTATTGGCGATTAACGAGGCCTGGTAATCGTAATGCCAAAGATGCGTCGTGCACTAAATAATGTTAAGATGGTAATAAATGACGATGTCGACGAATCGTGGCGAAAGAAAAAAAAGTGGCGAATTGTTATTACTTCGTAATATTTAAATCGTAATATCAGTGTCGTGCAAAGAGCGGCTGAGCTCCTCGGTGTTGTGGGTATACATACTCGTTCCTAGCAACTCGTATGACGATTAACTACTCATACTACTCATAACATTGCATTGATCCACTTTACTCTACTTATTCGAAAAATAAATAAATACATTCTGTCCAATCTCAATGTGAGTCCGTTTTTTTTTTGGTCGCTTCACAAAATCCTGCACAGCGTTTATCAACGATTCATAACGCATTTTCATCGATACGACGGTAAGTTTTTGTGAGTATTATTAAATAGAAAGGGTTTACAAATACAAACTAAACGTATTGTGTATAAAGAAGAAACATCGTTTACTTTATTAACTGTTATAACTTGTTTTGAACAACTCTGAATTACATTGTCATATATTACAATTGTAGTTTTTCTTTCTGTCTTCTATCAATGGTTCGTTGACGTGTTTTCTTCATTGCCACGTTCTTACTTTCAATTATATAATTATTTGTTCATCGTGTCATGGGCGAGAGTTTTATTTTTATTTTTTATCTTTTTAAATCATGGAAAGACGCTCCAATTGTTGTCGGCAATAGCAATAACCATTCCGTTGTGGTTCAATAAGAAATATGTAAAGAAATAATCGAGCCACGTAACTCGCGTAATGTATAATATTTAAGCGTTAATCGCGTCAACACAGACGTTAACATATACAAGGTAAAATTCATATCGTACTCTTCGAACTTCGAAAACCGACGTTCGAATGAACTGTGTGAATGATTATTCAAACGAAAATCGAGACTGCGCTTTTCATGATTCTTTTCTCCTCGAGAAATAATAATAAAAAAAGAGTGTTTGATATTCGCACAATCTCCAAAGAAATTGTTAGGTATATAACGTTAGCATGCTTTATAACTAATTTTAGTAACTACTCGATCTCGTTCCATCCGCCGTGTGGTTATTGAAACGATTAAAGAGGATTAAAAACGATAGACAAATGCCTTAATTGATAAATGAGAAAATAGTGTTTCGGCGGACGAGAGTTAAAAACATATTAAACTTAAAACGTATGACCTAGTTACACATCGAACATTCACGGGAATCATAGTCGTCGCGCGCGCGTTTCTTTTTTTTTAATTCTTTTTTAACGTAATGTAAAAACGATATGTTCGTATATCACGCGCCATTGACTTTCATCACAATTCGTTACCCCATAAATCCCGGTAATGTTCGTAATCGACTATTTACTTTAACTATCATCGACGGCAGAGCTTTGACTTTCGATATAAATTGCACTGGTACGCGCTGGAGAGACAACGAGACGCGGTGAGTGATTCGACGAGAGAAATGTATATATGTATATACGTATATATACATATCTGCGAATTAAATGTATCGAAAGGAATTCTACGAGAGCGTAAACATTGAAGCAAGGAGATCGCTTGATCGTACGAGACGAAAGAAAAATCGTTTATCGTGTTGACAAGTAACACGATCCACGAAAAATACGTTCTGGGCGATTTTTGAAATAAAAAAATTAATGATCTCTGCTTGAAGGGGTGAAAGTGCTATGTAATCTTCAGAAACATAATCAACCGATTATCGCGCGTCCCGCTTATAATCGGACTTTGAGCTCTTCCATTCGTTGCTTTATTCTGCGCCGCATCTCCTTGTACCTGTAACGATAAAATCATCAATTTCAGTTGAGACCCTGTTACTAATTTTTTGTTCGATTTGGCTGTTCGTTTCACTAACTTTTCTTTCAACAAAAGAATTTGCCGTTCCTCCTCGTAGTGATAACGCTGCAGTATCCCGTGGCACTCGGCTACTGACAGATTCAGAAACTGAGCAACGTCCGAACTTATCTCCGGAGTCGATAATTTGTCGACGAGAAAAAGTCGTGCTATATTCTCGTGCGGTCCAAGAACTACACGGACCTCCAAGGGATATTCGTCTTCTCTCAGTCTACGTTGTTCTGGAGAAAAATTAACCCCGATTAACATTATTCAAACTGGCGTTCCGACGTTGCAACGGGGATATTTTTAAAACATACCTCCGTTGTCTCGTACAACGAACAGGGCAAAGTTATCCGGCTTGGCGTCGACTTTATACTTGTCGAGCATAAGATTTATGACTTCTTGAGTACTAACGAGGCTCGTCACCCAAACAGACATCTGTGATCCGTGAGGCGGAGTGAAGAAGCTCGTTTCCCGATTGTAGAAGTGTCCGTTTATCGAGCAGCGACGTCTCAAACGACTTCGCGATTGCCGCCGGCCGCCGGGTCGCCGTCTGATCGCCGTCGAACCTTGTTTGCGCCTCAAAACCACACCGTCCAACTTGTAAAAACATTAGAGATTATTCGTCAGTTATTGCAGTTGTGTAACTCCATTTCTGATTACATGGAACTTCTTAACTTTTTTTTTTATAATACCTCCAATCCACTGTCCGTGGACATCGTCATATTGTCATCATCCCGGAAGTGCAGTGAATTCACAGAATCCGTATCACTGTCACCTCTGTGCCTTTGCAGGCAGTCAGGTCCGGACATCGAACGATTCAGTCCCTTCTCGATCCAGCTGTCGTCGTTGCTGATCGATCGATTGCCGATACTTTTCTCCAGACTGTCGAAGTACTCGACACGTCGCAGTGTACCGTTTTTATTCGGTGTTCCTTGATAATTAGGTGTATCCGTACTCGAGGAGCTGCCTATGCTGTGCGTCGGTGTACTCGTTATGCTCCCATCGCAACCTTTCGCCTGACGAATCGGGCTGTTTGTGCTAGAATTTCCTCGCCCGTCCGACGCATCGAGACTTGATTGACTCGAGAGCGGAGGAGTTTCGGTACTGGAATGTGAACTTATCGAGGGAAGATTCTCTGGCATCGTTTGATAAAGTTTGTTGCCGTCTTCGATTTTTCGCTCCACCTGTAAATCAAATAATCAGCTTTGAAAAATCGTACATCCGGAAGCATGTTGCAAATTGGTCCAGACGACTTGACAAAATGATCGAAACCTGAAGCAATTCATCCAATTCGTCCCACTCCATGGTCTTGACATCCAGCTTCATTGGCAGCGTGAGACTTTTCAGGTGATCAGGCGACGCCGGAACCGAGTTTGGTTCGCTTTCCAATTGACTCTCGGTCGGAGACAGATCCTTGCTCGTTACTTCAGGCTTTTCCTCATCGCTATCCTCGGCTTCCTGAATCAATTAACACAACGTATTTTATGATTTTACCAGTCAATCAAATACGTAAACAGTAGCCAATAAAAATGGTTAAATATCCTGCGCTCTAAACCAATGTTTTTTCTTCATGAATCTCCTCAAAAGCCTTTAGTTTCCTGTAGGCCATCTGAGCACTATTCTTTTACAACTTTCTAATTCCACAAACAATTTTGATTAACTGTTACAGCAACTGCCCTGTGGAATCACCCGCAGACTGTAACCATGAAAGTGATCAAATAATAATTCACACCTCCGAAAAACTTCTCCTACAGGAGTTTCTGTTCCTCGCAGTGACGACTGTCCTCTGGTCGTCATCCTCCTTCAGATGGATCACCCCTCTCACACCCCAATAAATCCTCAGCGCCCCTTCCAGGATCAACCTTCCATTGACCTCTCTGCTTCTTATTCCACCGCTCTTGCCTTCGTAATACTGATTGAAGACTTTCAGCTTTGTTTCCAAGTGAGATCTGCAAAGATTAAAAGTGCTTTAGAATCTTTCAGTGAAACGATTTTATCCCAAAAAAAATGTATCGCAGGGCCATCTGTAAATTATAAATGCAAGTAGATTATTATTAGTAACTTAGATAACTGTCAATAAATTACTAGCTTATGCATACATCATGATGTTTTAGACATTCGTTTTATGTAGTCATAATTTATTCATATGTACCTTGGCAGTGCAGAGCGCAGTTCTTTTTTGCCAAAGCTTGTATGAGACTCTACCCTCGTTCCATGACCGAACAATTGTGGTCCGAAGAGCGCTCCGTAGCAAGGTACATGACAATAGGGCACGCCCTTGTGCTACAAAGAAACCACCGAAATAATAATGAAAACCCGTCAAATCTTTTTGTGACTTTCACAAATAAATGAATCGCATCTAGTGTACCTCGGCGTGCTGTCCTGGATTCAATCGTTTGCCGCATTCCTCGCAGCGCAAACATTCCGGATGCCAGTCGTATCCCAGGGACTGCTTGCGCTCCGCTGAAAAATTTATGTCAATATAATTAGAACTGCGTTCATTTGTCCAGCTTCATGAGTTGTACGCATGTCGACCCGAAGTTTTTCCATCCAGCGTCCGAACAAGCGCAATGGCGATTAACCGAGAATACGGACTAAAAAATTGGATAAAGCGAGAAAAAGTTTTTTGACTGTAACCTCAACGGAAGTACATTGACCCCTCGTCAAAGGCTCGAAAACCCATTTGATAAACAGACTTTTCGCAGACGCGCAATCTTGCGATGCTTCTCCGTCGTAGCGAGAATTTATTTTCGCATCTCTCAAAAAAAAAAAAAACAATACCATCGAACAATGGAAAACTCTCGGATTGCCAACGTCAAGTTTGTCGGAGCATTGAATGCCCTATCGTCGTTATATATATAAGTGCATTCGGACCGAAATAAACGGGTTTTCCGCATTTGTGGCACTTCCACATGATGGGTACTTCCTTCAGTACCGCTCGTTATATTTATCGTCGAAAACGCGCGACACGCTATAACATTTTTGTTTACAAAATCAAATGAGTCTTGGCGAAAATGACACGCTGATACGTCACTGGCGGTGATCGGGGCGGGAACGAAGGGGGTATCGGCCGAAGGAGATGAAGACGAGAACGAAAAAATGTGCTCCACGCATATCTACAGGCTGGAAAAGAGGCGGGGCCTTCGCTTCCGACAAACTCGCCTCGTATCGCTCGAATGGACTTGGATGCGTAAGTTTTAAACTTATATTTACTAATGGGTTTTTTTAGCTTCATACAAATTAAATACTACGCGAAGTAAAGGATTTTGGTAATGACGAGGTCGTAAAAAAAGCAAGATTGGTGTTAGAGATGCGCCATTTTCATTGTTTTTATTATCATCAAACTCCTGTGTGATTGATAAATTCATCGCTACGACTAGAAATTTCTAAGTTCCAACGTACGATGTTGTACGATCGAATGGTTTAGCACATGGTATTCGAAAAACGCAAGGGGGGATGAGTCCCGGTGCAAGCACGAGTTTCACATAACTACAGAATTTCCGATGTTATCTGTCTGTATAGTTTGTCAGGACTACAGAGAGTATGATCGTTAATCGAATCAATAAATTACACTACAAATTAGTATACAAAAGAGAACAAAACAAAACGAAAAAAAAGTACGTATAAAATTGCATTATCACAATGACGTATCCTCTTCGGGTATCCTAAAATTCGACGAAATCGTTGTCGTCGCTCCTGCTTACCGGATCCCCTCTCAGTAGTGCGATGATCATGCTGCAATGAATAGGCAACACGTCAGGACAGTCAATTCGTCGTTTGAAATTTTAACATATCTTTGAATACCCACCAGTACAAATAAATGAAAAAGAATATGAGATAATATCCCAGATAGATCATGCAGTCGCGTGTGTGTTTCTTGAGCTGTCCTCTGTTGTGTATTTCCGTAGGATCGAAAACTCCCATGTTGCCTCTAGGTACCGTGAAATATTCATACAGCAGCCAAAACGTCATCGGTAGATTCACCAGGGTCAGCATCCATTGTCCGTGAATGAGGAGCATCAGATTCAGAAGTGTGTGTGCTGTGATTTTTGGGATGATCCACTGAAAAATTTAAAGATTGTCATCGTTAAGTGTCCTTTGCATTTGTATTTATTCACGTAAATCCTTAGCTCACCCTGTTCAAGCTCGAACAGCATTGTTGAGCGTTCAAATAATCGCACTCGAGATCGGACAGTGCAATGACCTAGATAAAAGTTGTTAAAGAAGCATTGTAATTTAAATGTCCCGCCGCGACGTGACTCAAGCGAGTGAGTCGGCAATTCTGCCATGTGACCTAGGAGAGCAGCTTGGCGGCAACGAATGTTCCTAGATAAAACCCACACCGATGCAACTCACACGGTGAGTCGTGCACCGTCAAACCGCAAAGCTCCGAATATCTTTAGGCTCGATGTCTATTTCTAAATTAATCACACGCCCACCTCGCAGAGTCTCGAGGATCGACGAAAAAAGGATACGAAATACACCAAAACGAACAGCACAGATCCGGTGTCTACCATCGCAAACGCAAACAACAGAGATTCCGAAATAATGCTCATCGTGACGATTTGTCAATGAAACTATATGCTTAGGACGTCATGCGATCAATGATTATTGATGGATTCGTAACACTGCTTCTTATCATAAAGCGTCACATAACCGGGCCACGAGTGGATCTCTCATACCAGGCGAAAAGCCCAACACAACAAAACTCCGAACAAAATTGAAAACTACCGACTACTGGGGTTGTCCAATGCCGGACTTCAGGCATTTACCAACTTTGGGGAATATTAGTTCCCCGTCTCGGCAACGCACGAATATCGCCGTAGATGTAGAGGGGCAAAAAGTTCCTATGAATGAATGTCCGAATGACCTGCTCCGAACACCTGTCAAACGTCGACGACAAATAGTGTCGGCATTTCTGTGTTGTGGCTCGAATGCATTTAATATAATATTGTCAGTAACAACGATTAATACTACACGATGTGACGAGTGCGCAAAAGAATTTACTTAGCATGTAGCGTAAAAGCATCAAATTTGCGGCGGAAGAATTTTTATAATCAACGATAATTTACGTCGCTCAACGATCGATAATTAGTACAACTAATGCACGACAAAGTGCAATTCATCTAATCACTTCGTTGGCGGGAAGGTTTAAAAAAAATATACCAAAAATGTATCGCGATACGCCAAAAGTTGTCATAGAGGATAGCGAAGCTCCATCAGCTGCCTATGTAGTTAATATTCGTATGGAGGATCTGTTGGAAAAATTAAAACTGCTCAGCTATGATAGCGAATTTGTCCAGGAGCTCAAGATGAAACCGATCAATAGGTTACTGACTGTTTTTTTATTGTGCCGCTCAGTTTCTCCCCGATTGTGCTTATCCATAATTGCAAATTTTTACAGGCACTATTTCGTCGTACCGACAAACTCTGGAGAGCAGTTCCACATGTTTACTTCCCTGGCTGCATGGTTGGTGAGGAAAACTGGTAAAAACTTTGAATATCCACAGGAATACGACGATCCAAACTCCACCATATCCCTGATATTGGAGCAGCTGAGAAACTCTGGAATACCGATAGAATTTCCACCCAACAAATTGAAGCAAGGAGTGGGCGAACATGCAGTCCACGTTTTGGACAGTTTGGCCAATGAAGCTATAAAAGCTGCGAACTTCAAGTGGCAAAAGTAAGTCAATCACGTTAAGAATTTTTGAATGCTTCATGCTTCTTAAATGAGCATTGCATTTTTTAAGTTGCCTATACAAATTTTAACGCATCTGTCGATCATAATGGGTGGGCATTCGTAGTACTGCACATGTGCTTAATGTTGATTGCAATGGATTTACAAGAATAGTAATTGACTTGTGCTAATACCTCAACGTATTCGGTTTTGCAGGGTAGAAATTCCTCCGGATGCTGCAACTCCAGAACCAGAGATAGAGGAAGATGATGCGGAGTTAATACTGGAAAAAGTTGAGGAAGAGATGATGGCAGACTACGACGAGGAGGATGAAGACATTTTACACATAGATGACATAACGAAGTTGTATGGACAAAACATGGTATGTTTTATTCTGCTCAATATAAAGTGACCATCTTTCCTTGAGAAGAGCTACGGATTAAATTACTTTAAAATGTTACTAGGACGATGTTCATAAACCTGATAATATACTGGAGTCGAGAACTGACTCTGAAGAGTGGAAACTTGAGCTGGAGAGGGTTCTTCCACAGCTCAAAGTAACGGTGAAGTCAGGTAACGAGATATTTGCACGATTTTCCGAAAAATCTTGATCTTCTATGACTGAAGTTTTTTATGAATACAGATTCTCGCGATTGGAGGGCGCATTTGGAGCAGATGAAGCAACTCCGCGCGAATATTACTTCCTGTCTCAACGGTAGCAGAGGACAGTTGGAAAAATTACATAGCGATATAGGCAATACATTGGACAAAGTAAAAATGCGAGAGATGCACATAAATCGGCAACTTGAGCCCGTTCTCAACGAATTTCGTGCGGTGCAGGAAGAATTATCAAAAGTTAAGGAACAGTACCGAGACGTCAGTGGAGGAGTTACCGAGCGAACGCGAACATTGAACAAGCTAACGGAAGAATTAGAGCAAGTTAAGAAGGAAATGGACGAGAGAGGTTCCAGCATGACCGACGGAAGTAAGTTCCGGGGATAAAGCAGATTATTCAGTCAAATCTCTACAATCGTTCGTACATCGTGAGAATTCGTTTTTCAGCGCCTCTCATCAATATGAAGAAAACGATTACCAAAATGAAAGGAGAAATATCAGAAATGAGCGTGAGAATAGGAGTCCTCGAGTACAGTTTGATGTGCGCAAGAATTCGCGATCGTACGCAACTTCAGGAAGAAATGAACAGCACGAGTGGTACGTTGATTAAATAAATATCGCAATAGACTTCGCTCGATGCTCTGCGAGCAACTACAATCCATCCAAAAGTAATCAAGGACAAGGAACCGGGTTCGTGAACATCCAAACGCCATAATACGTGATTGAATCCATGAGAAACTTGTGCAATTTAATGGTAGACATTTTTTATAGCTCTCGGATTTCTCGTGTGCTGGATTCACATACTTAGAGTACAAAGATTGACTGATAATAGATTTAGTTGATTGGGATTATTCCATGAGAGTCAATTTATTCACCGTTTGCGTATTCAATCGTAACACGACATTGTTGCAATAATAAAGCGTTTTTTTCCACAAATATTTTTATGACCGATTATATTTTTTTCATTCTGGCGATTCTGAAAATCCTTAAGATCCTAGAACCGTCTTGAAATTTTCGTTTTCCTCGCAATGCTAAGCTTCTTTCAGAATGTATATGATTAGCAAACATCCTAAAAAAAGAAATATCTCAGTTTCACCGAGATACATTTATACATTCGTGCAGATGGTGAGCAATTTTTTCTGAACCGATTCAACGTAAACCAGAACGGTAATATTGAACTAAATGTTGTTAATATCCCAACTCCGCTTGGGAGTGTCCTTGAAAGTATCCTTGAGTATCCTTGAATAATGTCTACACTTTTGATAAATTGGACACCATATGTATCATTTTGTTCCAGCATCGCTGATTTTTCTTTTTCTTGAATAAAAAAAATTCTGGGACATATAGAAGCGAGCGGGGCAAAACGAACCGTTGTTTCCAATCTTACTTCGAATGGAAAACGCTGGTCCGTTTTGCCCCGCTTTCTTCTGAATTCCAAGAACAAAAAAGTCGAATAAAACGACTCGTCATTCTTAACGCCCGATCAATGTGAAAAGGCTCTACTTACAATAAGTGGCCGTGCGACGGCAACAAACTAAATTATTCTAACGCTTATACGCTAAAGCGCCGTTAAAGTTTCGTGGACTAACACGAACGAATATTTTATCGCTATCATAGTGTTGCATCGTTGTTTCCGACTCAACGTCGACCCCCTTACTTTCGCGCGATGCACTTCTCTAATGACGCTACGTCGTTACAAAAAAATGCAACACATTGCTCGGTCCGGTGTACATTGAAAAGATGCTCTCCAGTCTCTTCGTTAATTGCAAACCTGCTCCCTCTCGACAAACTCTCCACTACTCGCGTGCTTGCCGTGTTGCTCACGTTTAATGAGGAACCGGCGAGTAGAGACCCAGTCATTTTGCTACGACCCTTTCATACGTACCAAATTTCATTACGTTGCATTTTAAAAATATCTTTTTATATTTTCGTAATTAGAACGATATATTCGAGGAATATTAAGTTTTTAACAAGCCGGCCAAATTCAATCTTAAATGTATTTATGTGTAAGTTGTCTGCTTGCTTTAATTTTCAAGAAGTCCAAAATCCTAGGAGCCCCATAACCTGAAAATTCTCATGTTAAACTCCTCTGATTCCATTCCATAGGACTCGAGTCCCGCGCAAAAAACAACTGTGGCGAGTAAGGTCATCCCAAAAATTCGTTACTTCTAATTCAGAAAAGTAATTTTCAACCGAAAGTTATGTCACGCCCAAAATTGGTCTATCGCAGTTTAAAAATCTTATTTCTCGAGTAAAAGCGACGTCGTATTGGAAATGCGTGACCTTTGGGCTAAAAATTTCATTTTTCGATCGGAAATTACGCATGTTCGATAAGACGGCAGTTCAGACTGAAAAAATGAGTTCGAAATCCTACAGTCCATAGCGAGAGGGCAAGTGGCCCGAGGGACAATACCAGTAATACAATAGACGAGAAGCAAGGATGTCAATAGTCGCAATTTTGCTCGGTCTGTGACCTATTATCACGTCTAGTTGCGGACGTGCGTGGTACGCGCGGGCTAAATGATGATTAAACCTCGTTGAGAGACTGCTCTTTCCCTTTCACGATGCGTTTTATTTTTTTCATCTGTTTCTACCACTCCCCACTACCGCCATTTTACTCTGCAGCGGCGTACAGGAGAAATAAATTTTGCGCGAGGCAACCAGTCTCCGTGCTGACGCGCGTAGGTCACGGATTCGTGAAATTCTTACGAACTTTCGCCAGTCGTATATTACGAAATTATAATCCGTTCGCGGATCTGATTACATGGCCCGATACAGCGAACGTTAATTCTCATCGACAAAATATCGGAGGAGACTGTCGATCGCTTTTAAAGTTCCATAAACATTATTGCTGCCTAACGGGTACAAGAATTTTGGTTCGAGTTATGTTTGACAAGAGCAAGTTCGGCAACTGCTTTTCGTGCGCGACGCCGCGCGCGTAGCTCGAACAGTACAAAGACCTTCGATAATCAAGACAGTGCGAACTTTGGCGTACATAATACAAGAGATTCGCCGAAGTTGGAAAGCGGTGAGTATGCGTCCACGTATTCTTCACGCGTACTTACCATCGGCACTTTCACTGCTGCCCAACTGTGTTATCTGTCTCCGGAATATAACGAGCTATTCGTTCGATCTCGAGAAAGAATTATAATAATAGAAAAATATGCCAGCGTCCTCTCATGCCTGTTGCCGGAAATGTGCAACGACGATACGTCGATGATCGACCGACGATCGAGTGAAAAAAATATCTCGTGCATCCGACCCAGCACACTTGATAATTGTTATCGCTGTTCTATTCATATTCCATCGAGGTTTGCATTAGCCGGGGTTTTCCACGTGCTTCATGATTGACAGTGAGATTGCGAACGATTATCTCGAGAGTGTCCACAACCTTTGGAAATGATTTTTGTCTGACAGGTTAAACACCATCGACCCCTTCTGTTTTACTGATAAGGTTGCCGAACAGACAACGTTATCCGGTTACAGACACACGAAAATAATATTGGTTTCCGCGTAAGATATAAAGTGTATTCCTGAGTTTTTTTGCTCGCTCCCACTGGCCTATACATTTTTTTCCGTTGAATTATCATTGGACTGATTTGAATCGCCCGCCTTCTTGACACCGAATCCACTTCGGCAACTCCGCAATCTGTGTGCACCACAGTATATCTGTGAAAGTTGTTCTCAAGCATCCTATAACCACATTTCGACCGCAGCAAAATAGAAGGGCATATTCTTCAAGACGACGTTTCCCTAGTCGAAAATAACTACTGAAAATTATTGTAAAATGTTACTACTAGTCTTACCGATAAGCGGCTGAACTACTGTCCAATCCTAAAATGGCGGACCACTGGAATTACAAGGCAATTTAAGCAGTTAACCATCTGCTATTATTAATCCTCGAGAAATAATTACTTGAAAATACTATGAATGTCCAGTGATTATTGGAAGGTCCTACGATATTCAGCAGTTCAGTACTGAGTAGGAATCATTGATTTAAAAATTACTACATCTTCAGTAATGATTTCTGAAATCCTTTAGTCGTTCTATTCAGTGGGAGTTACGCCCTTTTATTTCTACAGTCTGTTCATGGATATATATATATATATATATATGCACAAGAATGATAAAACCTGTCTCGTACTACGAGTTCATACAAATGGAAAGTGGAACGCATCGTCCTATAACGAAAATAGGCCGATGCGAGGATTCTCGATATTCGAAGCTCGCGGAGGGAAGCCTTTACAAATTATTTTCCTCGGACTTCGGAACGACGCGTCCATTCACCGACGATTTATGTCTCTGCAGCGAAACGAAGCAACGAATAACTGTATTGTCCACTCTCACGATAATACATGTCCACGATTGATGAATCATTTGCGATAGAAATTAGTAATGCAAATTGTGACTGGGAGAGATTTTTTTTTTTCTGCTCGCAACACAAGTCATCGATAAAAGCAGAATCGGATTATCGAAAGTCTTTACACTGCGCTGGGATGGAAAAAAAAAAATTGTAAGCATACAGGTGTAAAAATAAATTTTCGGGCGGAGTAATTCTTTTATGACATTATGAATGGTTTAAATTTTCTTTTTATTTTTATATAACATACTTTTTTAATCTAATTTACTTTTATAATTTGAGACAAAAAAAAATAAGTAGCCACTTTCTAAGTTGAAGTAGTTCGGATTTATTCGCTTGCAAATGCTGACAGCTGCGACGGTTTTTTTTTCTCATGTTGAAAGTTCGATCGAAACTAGTGGTTATTTTTTTTTTACACGTTATTTTTATTTACACGAATAATGAGACTCCGAGCGCGCGCATTGACCTTGGATCACGGTTTTATTTTCCTTGAACTGTTTACATTTCGAGACAACGGGAGAGCGAGAATCCTGCATAATTTTTCAATAACGCGTCAGTACATTTTCTCGGTCACCTGTTTACGAAACAGACGATGAATCACCGCGTGTAATCGATCCCGCCTCTAATACCCAAGTTGACTGGAGGATCGCGGAAATTTTCGCTAGATTTTCGATGTTGTCGCTGGACTTTGATACACGCTCGATGAACCGCTTGATAAATCTCCCTTCCCGTCGCGACTAAAATGCGTCTCGCACTCTTTCCATCTTCACAATGTCGCTAAGTTGAATCGTTTCCTGTGAGCCACACGGCTTACGCCTTAATCAGTTTCATTCGGAAATCTGTGCAGTGTAAACAGCTCGCGAATTATCTCACGTCAAACGATAACTTTCTTCCTCGCGTGTCGTTACGACTTTATCGACCGATCAATCAAAACTCTCCGGCGTTGTTTCGTTACATCTTTTTTTCGTGAATTTCTTTTTTCTTTTTTATTTTTTTTTGTAAATGATAAATCTCGTTATCTGTGCCGGTTCAATCGTCTTTGGAATTTCTCTGTCCGTCGGGCCGAGTTAGTGTCCGCCATTGCGTGAACGACACGTTCGACCGCAACGGCGCTGCGTACGTTTCGACGATACATTCGTTGAGGCGCCGAACCCTTCCATCGACGAGCCCGACTGACTTCATTGTTGCGTTTCTGTTTGCTTATCGCAGCAGATATGGAAATGAATCCGATGCTAAGAAACCGCCGCACACAAACTTGGCCCGCCTCCTTGCAGTAAGAATGCTTCCTATCAAGCTTTTTTTGCTTATTTTTATACAAGTGTGTAAATATATTGCACGGTCATTTATTAAACGAATTTAATTTATCGGAATTCGAAGAGGTGGATTATGCTCGAAAGGGTCGACAAAAAATTATATACGCCTGATATGTTTCTTAGACATTTTACATGTTATAGACAATAAATTTCTTTGGTCCATCCACGTACCACGATATATGCAGGGTTCGGTTATTTATAAACTAGAATAAAACGGTCCGCTGTTCGCGCTGCGAATACGGCGCTGCATCAGAATATATAATTTTAGTCTGCCATACAAAAATTTTGGCGATAAATCTCGAAGCTCCATGCAAATTAATTTCACCCGACACGCCAGTTTGTTTGAATCGATAGGAAGAGAGCCTGACGCGGAAAATTTATCTGCCCGAGTGTGTCGATGTAAATTTTTCGATAGCGCTGCTACGAACGACGAGTTTTCGGAACGGTTCGGCTTTGACCTTCTCCGGTATTTTGCATCACTCGACCATCGCACCGTCGCGTCCGCTTGCAGGTTATGCCGAGCGTTACGTCGGTGCTCGATGACGACGCAGCCTCCGAAGCAACTTACTCAGCGCGACATTTCGTTTTTTTTATCTATTCAAATATCGCCGCACTGAGATACATTTCTCTATCGATTTTTTTTGAATAATTTATTGCACAAACATTGTTCGCTCAAGCCATTATATAAACATTTTGAAGCGTCGTGCACAAAAAAATCAAACCTAATAAAATGTGCGTTTTTGAGCAGTAAAATAAATGTTGGTTGACAGAAAGAATTCCATCTCAGTGAAACTAAGAATCAAATCGAATGTTTCTTTGCCTTACTACAATTGTTTCGTTCGATTAACCAAACATTTTTTTCACTACTTGTGAGAGATCATTTTTTTGTAACTGGAAGATTTTCTTAACTTACCTGCTTTATCGACCGCTTGAGGGGGCAGGCAAAGGCTGGTTCTACAGATCAATAGATAATTATACGTGATCTGCTCGGAACATATTACTGATATGCTTTATCAGCAACATTTTTTTGTGCGTCCCGTAGTCTCTGGTTAAATATTTAGAAGAAACATTCACTCGGATAGAAAGTCCACCTTATCGGGTGATACAAGAGTTCGGACTGTTATCCTCGCCGGAGCATCGAGTCGAGGGTAGAGGACGGAATATCCATAGTATTCAATCAATCTTCCACCGGTGTTGATCAGGCTTTGCCGTAGTTCGGAGAGTCGACGATTTTTCATTTAATTGATTTCTTATGTTAAAAAATAATTCATCGGTACACGAGCTATAAATTCATTTTTTTTTGTTTTAATAGTTTTTCTATAAAATATGAAAAGTGTGGAACGCTGAGATTAAAGAATCGTCGTCCATGATAATTAAACCGACGATGAACGTGAAATCAGCAGAAGCTAATGGAAGGCGAAACGGCCTTAGTCGGTAAGATCGATTCCTGGATTCCCGGCTTATAATTTTACCCTGCGAGATATCGTCCACCGCTCATGTCAAAATGGACGATACATGAAAAAAATCTTACGCGAAATCTCTCATTTTTCAATGTTTCGATTGTCCGCCTACATCGGATTGAGTTTGATAATGAACATATCGTGTCCTTTCGAGACTGTGTCGGCCGATTTCCCAGGGAAAACTGCATTTAGAAGAGTTTTTGTTACCGACGACGGTATTTTATATCAACTCAACGATCACCGAGAATGCAAATTTTACGAAACAATTATTGGACTTGCGTATCAATGCCTCAAGAATTTACAGCACGAATGTAACATAAATCCGCTATCCACCAAATCTGAAAAATAATGCTACGCCATTATTTTGCAGTCTCTCAAGAATCAGCTGTTAGTGCGTTCTGCAACGATCAGCTGTTTAGTCGGCTCAGATATAGCACACTGTGCATTTTAGGACTTCGAGCGAGTGCGACCGGGGCAAAAGTTATCTCGAATCAGCTAGCAATTTATAGCTAAGATATTCCTATCTGGACGGCAGTCTGCTGCGACTGCGATTGTGATTGGTTTGCGAATTCGCGAAAACGCCACGTGATTTGTCAGCGGAACAAGCGCGCTTACTATTATCTCGAGCAGACATCGCGCACTGAAACTGGTCGACAACAAACTTGTAACCATGACCGCAGCTCACAATGCCCGTGGTGCAACGCGTAGTGGATGACCTTATTGTTTGTACAGATAATGAAAGAAAATATGCACGAAATCGTAACGGTGTGCCAATTAAAATTCGATTCAGTAATTACAAAATCATGCAGGGCGTGAATGATACTCTCTATCCGATTCCGGAGTCGCACGTACCTTATCACTCGCGATCACGGCTCGTGAATCATACTGTAGATGAGTCTCGATTCTCCAGTCTTGGATCTTTTTTCGAAGATCCGATCCGATGTCAAGCTTGTAGACCGACAGTGTGTTATACAAACTGTAAATAGGATTATTTAATAATGTCTACGGAATCGCTCGTATCGGATGTTTTGGAGGAGAACTCTGATTGGTCAGTGGGAAAATTGTGACTATTTTAATTCTGTATCTTTGTTTGTTTGTTTTCTCAAGACGGATTTAGGGTTAATGATTGTTGTCCCCTTAAACATAATTTAATTAAGGTTTGCATTTACTTTTCATTCCAGTCCGGCTCAACCACCCAAAATGGGTGTGCAGAAGTCAGTCATCATCGTGTCTAGCATTGGACTGGTGGCGATAATTATAGGAATCGCAGCAGGATGCTTTTGGAGCTCCATATACAACAACATACTGCTCGGAGAGCTTAGGCTCAGCCCTACGTCACAGAGCTTTTCCCTGTGGAAGGAAACTCCTATACCAATGTACCTGAAACTGCATCTTTGGAACTGGACGAATCCCGAAGATTTCTACGCTGGTTCAAGTGTGAAGCCAAACTTTGTAGAAATGGGACCTTATGTGTTCAAGTTAGTTTGCTTGACTTATTATTTGTTTTATTTTCTCCTATTAGTTTTGTATTGTATGGTAATAATCGTTTTGTCATTACAGAGAAGTTGATTACAAGGTCAATAAAGTCTGGAACGATAACAATGGAACCGTTACGTTCCAACAGCAAAGACTATGGCACTTTGTGCCAGAAATGTCAAGTGGTTCTTTGAATGACAGAGTTACCAATCTAAATACCATAGCTACGGTAAATGATATGCAGTCTCCTTTGTTTGCAATCTGCAATTCATGTTAAATTTGCAAAGATTATTGTGAATTACAGACTGTAGCATACATGATGAGAGCCAGAGATAGATGGGTTAAGCTCGCTGTTAGCGCGCTACTGAAGGTCACAGGGGAAAAGCTGACGGTTACAAAAACTGTGAATGAACTTCTCTTTCAAGGATACAACGACCGACTTTTGTCTATCGCTTCAAAGCTAGAAAAGTTTAATATTACCGTACTACCATATGACAAATTTGGCTGGTTTTATCAAGTATGTATATTTGGCCCTTCAACGCTGAAGACAGAATGCTCAGTGTAATCATAAGGTAATCAATGTTATTTCAGCGGAACGGATCGAATTCGTACGATGGAACTTTCAACATGCTAACCGGAAGTCAAAACATAGAAGACCTCGGCACTATCAAGGAATGGAATTACAGCAATACATCAAAATATTATGATGATAGTTGTGGCGTTATAGACGGCACTTTGGGAGATCTATGGCCACCGTTGAAGGACAAGAAAACTGTTTCCGTTTTCGCTCCCGACGTTTGTACGTAAGTATGAAAGATCTGTCCGACCAGCGGCGATTGAATGCTTCGTAAGGGCACTTCGGAACAATTCAAATACATAGACATGGAGTGAGATCATCGATTACAAATCACAGAGAGACGTCGAAAATATAGGTAGTAATAGGGTTGCGTTCTTCTCGTGATCGTTTGATGCTAGTGATTTTTTAAAATAAACAACTATACATGCAACTCTTTTTGCGGGAGACAATTAAATAACAAAAGAACACTTATTAGAGTATATTTGTGCCAAATCTAAATCCTGAATCGAGAATACATTGCAATCTGGGAACGCTTATTTCAGCCGCATATTCATGTGAATAAATCTCAAATCTTTTCGGATTTAGTCGAAAAAAGCAGAACTTCAATGAACAACGCACCTATATATAATAGTTTTAAACAGTTACGTCGTTGCACTATGAAAATTACAACTTTCAGATCACTGAGTCTAGTGTACAACAAAACGAAGGAATATTCTGGACTGACCGGTGATGAGTATGTATCGACCAAAGATATGCTTGACAATGGTACGAACGTACCATCGATGGCATGTTACTGCAAAAACGTTGAATGCGTGCCCAGCGGTGCCTTCAACGTGTCCAGGTGTAAATTCGGTGCGCCGGCGTTCATTAGTTTGCCTCACTTCTATTTGGCCGACGAGAGTTACAGAACTGCGATAAATGGAATGCGTCCGCAAACGGAGGATCATCAATTTTCGATGGTCGTTGAACCGGTGAGTAAAACTCGATGAATCTCGCAAAATTTATAGTTCGTGTATTATTAACGTTCATTCTGAAAAAAACTTTTCAGACTGCCGGTATACCGATGCAAGTTAGAGCAAAGCTACAATTAAATTTATTGATTCAACCCGATCCACACATAGGGTAAGTATTACATTCGTTGACTAACTGAAAATATGTATTCAACTATGCTCAATCAATTCTTTCATCTTTTACAGAATCTTTAAGAACGTGACAAGGACTTTTATACCGATGCTATGGTTCACGCAAGAGGCAAACTTATCGCCTACGCTGGCGAATAAAATTAAGTTTGTTCTAATTCTACCGATGTTGGGTCACGTAACGCTCTTCGGCATTGCTGGTATCGGCTGCCTTCTCGTATTCATCGGTGTCGGTCTCTACATAAGAGGCAGACGCATGGCCGATGACGGTCAGATATTAATTCCAAAAACTGAAAATACCTCGGCAATTCATAGTGATGGATGATTATTGCTCATTGGCGGAAGCTTCACGTTCTTTGTCGTCAGTCATTATCGCCAGTACGCGACGAGGACAGGAGCATGCAATGTTTGACTTTATACTCTCCGATGTGGGAGATTCAAAATGTCTTGTCAGACTCGTCAAAAAAAGTACTAAATAATTAATTTTCATTTTTTTCCGCGTAGAACCCGAGGCACACAGAACGTTAAATTGTGGTATGATATACTTTGTAAATACCGAGCGATAGGGCATTCATGAACCGCGCGTGATAAACAAGTGCCTCAGAATTGGAAAAAGAAAGAAACGGGCGGGAAGCCGAGTCTCGACTAGAATATTTTGTTAAATCCATAGTGAGCTCGTTGTCGAGAATCTCGGCAGGCAAATGAATAGTGTAGAGAATTATTTATACTTTTAAATTCACGCTATACGACGTACTTATAGAATCAATAGATCATTACACTCGTTTCGTGAGATCGCATTCCAAAAAAACGTATATAGATGTTTATAAGTAATTCGTTGTGTTAAAAGATGAGAGAATAATGTATCCTTACAAAGATCGTACATTTTTTTATGACCATCGTTGACGAGACACGTGTTTCAAAGTGCCTGTAATGACTTAGCTGCGCACAGATTTGTAGATCTAATTGTGCTGAAAGATCATCTACTAGTCTATTAGGGAGTGTCTATCTAATCGAATTTACGCAATCGAAAATATATCGGACTCTGGAGGTATTAAAATGAAAAGAATTATAGAAATTGTGTACATACATAAAATATATGCGAGGAACTTTGAAATCGTTAAAATGAATTAAACTGTTGACTTAAATTGGTTGTATTACGATTCGGCATTGCATAGAGTGGTGGAAATTGCCTATTTGCGAGGCTATAGCAATCACTGTTACCATAGGAGTTTTTCATAATTGCTTAATGCATTTGTGATTGATCATTGATTCAGCATTTTAAACATTGATGGTACATCGTGTTCAGTGCATACATGGTATTAGAAATGCATTGTTGAATGATGCAGGCTCAAAGAATAATAATTATGCTATATGAGATTAATATGACGGATAAATATTAGCTGGCTTTGATATTAAGCAAATTGCACAGGCACGTACTGAACAAGACGAAGGTTTGTGTAGTGAAATTCTAAGACAGCCGAGGCAGACTCAACGAATTTTGTGCTTATAGTTTACATGCCGTAGAACAGGGGCTTTTCCATGGGAGGAATATCGAACTATCAAAAAACAGCTTGGATATCTCTGCGTCGATGTAGGCGAAGAAAAAGATTGTTTTGTCAAAAAATACTTTACGCATCCATTGGTAACATGCAACTTTTTCACTTCGGAACATATTAAGTGACTTAGATAACATATATCCTTAACTCTTTAATAATGGGCAGAATATTGCTATCAATTGTGACAGTAATCATATTTTGCGAGGCTTAAGCTTACACTCCTCGTTATCAACAGAATAAATTTGTTCCTTGTCTTCCTGTAACAAAAGAACACAAATTATCACAGAATATATGGATGTATTTTTACTCATACATGTATTATTCCATATGACTTATGAAATTTGCTGCTTTCTCTGGCAATAACTCAAAGTATTTTGCCTCAAGGGATTTATTGAAGACAGCTTTCTCCCCAACCGCTCGTCTCTATCCCTCGGGGATGAAAAAAGTATACAGCTAACTTTCTCCAGTCTTAAGAATGATAAAATTGTACAAAAGGAAGCCTTCGACAACAACCTTCAAACAAAGACAAATAATCTGCATAATCGGAATATTCTGTTTGACATTTGAAACTTTATTTTGGACATATTAAATGACTGAGATTTTGTCTATTAATGCCAGAGAATGAAATTAACGTCGTGGGGTTCGGGTCTGTAGGTAGTTGTTCTTCGATTAGTTCCTTTCACACTTCTGACAGTCTGTTCTACGCGAGTGGACGTGCGGCTATTTAAGAGACACATAATAAAATATGAGAGACGATCATATGGTTTATTGTCAGGTCCAGTTGCGAACGAGCGTCGTACCGGCGATCTTTCCCGTGATTAAAATTCGTTTCCGGACTGCACTTTCTCTTTCACAATGTTTTTATTTTTCTTTCATATATCCTCAACTTTCCACGACCGTTACTTTTACGCTGTAGTGGCCTGCGTAGGAAACAAATTCCGCACGGACCTACCGATCTCCGTGCCCAACACGCGTATATTACAAAGGCGCGGAATTCTTATGAACTTGCGCCAGTTCTATTTCACGAAATTATTATTAGTTCGAGAGTGTAATTAATCGGCCTGCTACACTAAAGGCTAAACTGCATCGATAAACTATCGAAGAAGAGTCACTGGTCGAGTTTGTAGTTGCCGAAAAGTAATTCGAGTTATGTTTGAAACAGGCACATTAGACATTTTTTTTTTCGTACGAGTGCTTAGTCTGAAAAGTACGATAAACGTTGGAATGGTTATCAGGAGAGTACCAACGTCGGGGTGAATAATTCATGAGTGTCGTCGAAGCTGGAAAACGGTGAGTATGTTTTAAACTGTTCTTCATACATGTTTAATTGTTTTCGTTAGATCCGTCGTCCTTATTGTGCAATAACGAAAGATGAATTCGAAGCCAAAAAGCAGGGCAAAAATTCAAGAGTCATTCTCATGATAAATCTTTAAAAAAAAATGTAATAGATGAAAAAAAACTATTATATTTTTTTTGTCTATCGGAACCACGGTGTGCGCAGACTTCAGTTGTTTGTAAAGTCAAATACGACCGCTCGCCATTCACGCTGTAAATACTCCTTTGTGAAGTAGTGCAATTGGGATGTAAAATAATAGTCTGTAACACGTAAGGTTCACCTATAAATCTCAAAGTTCTATACGGATTCAATTAACTCGACACAGCAGTATGATTAAATAAATGATGAAGAAACCGTCGCGAAAAATCGACTCGAATGCATCGATTTATATTGTCATTTAACGACGGCACAATTGAGGCAATTGAGTGAACGACTCTGAATGCGAGAGGGGAATTTTTGCGATATCTAAATTTATTTTGACCTTAAGAAAAAAATCATAACAGAATCCAAACGAATACGGAGGATTCTCTGAGTGATCCGGCAGCTTCGATCTCGCAACGTCGACTGTAGGGAGAAAAGCCGATACACAAAAATGGTGGGGGGAAAAAATAACAAAACGCTCGTAAATAGATCATAGTTTCTTTGACGCCAAAAATCGCTTCACAATGCACGTCCATCATCTCTCACAATAACGAGATGTGAACCAGACTGATGAAAACAAGCAAGTCTCGAGTACGAATTTAAAACCGGACATGATTTTGGGAATATTTTTTATTCACCTTCCGCTAAAGATCCGAACCGATCTGAAGCTCTTAGAGCAATTAAATAGGATTATTCAATAACGTGTACGGAGTTGCTGATACCGACGAATTTACAAGAGAGCACTGATAAATCAGTGGAAGAATTGTAAAAATGTCTGATTTTTTATTTTTTCGATCATTTCATGGACATGGATTATAAGATCATGATTTTTGGAAATTTACTCAATGGTTGCGTTTCTTTTTCCTTCCAGTCAACCATAAAAAATCATGACAGAGAAATCGGTGATTATGTTGTCCAGTATTGGACTGGTGGCTATAATTATGGGAATGACAGCTGGATTTCTCTGGAGCCCATTATACAACAGCTTACTGCATCGAGAACTTATGCTGAGCCCCGTTTCTAAGAGCTTCTCCATGTGGAAGAAAACTCCTGTACCCATGTACCTGAAAATACATTTCTTCAACTGGACCAATCCCGATGATTTCTACGTCGGTTCGAAAGTGAAGCCAAACTTTGTAGCAATGGGACCCTATGTATTTAAGTTAGTATACTTTCAATCGTTTTTTGTTATTCGTAACTATTTACTTCGTATTGTAGACATCATTTTTTTGCCATTGCAGACAAGTCGATTACAAGGTTAATGAAGTTTGGAACAGTGAAAATGAAACTGTTACATTCCGACAACGAAAGGTGTGGTACTTTGTTGAAGAAATGTCCACTGGCTCCTTGAATGACAGAGTTACAAACCTGAATACCATACTTGCGGTAAGCAATGTGAAAATCCAACTTGGTTGTACTGGGCATTAATGTTGAAACTTTGAAGATACTCACGAATTACAGACTGTCGCCTACATGATGCGGGATGACAACAAATTCGCCGAGTTGAGTGCCAGAGTCGGACTGACGCTCACTGGAGAAAAGTTGACGGTCACGAAAACTGTGGACGAACTTCTTTTCAAAGGTTACGACGACCCTCTTTTGTCTCTTGCTTCACCGTTGCGAAAGTTAGGGATTATAAATTTAGCACCGTTCGACAAATTTGGCTGGTATTATCAAGTATGTATGTTCGCCCGTTTAACGCCCAAAACAGTTCTGAATATAATTAGGGGAGTATTATGGTATAATCATTGTTATTTCAGCGGAACGGATCGGATACCTACGACGGGACTTTCAATATGCTGACCGGGAGTCGAAACATAGAAGATCTCAGTACTATTGAGGAATGGAATTACAGCAGTAAAACGAAATATCAAGATAGTTGCGGAAGGATAGGCGGCGGTTTAGGAGATCTGTGGCCACCTTTGAAGGACAAAAAAACTGTTTCCCTTTTCGCTCCCGATATTTGCACGTGAGTATAAAAAATGTGTCCAACGAGCAGTGACGCATCTTTGGAATTTTATTCGGGATTTTATTGTGAACTTCATTTAGTTTAATTGATTGCTACTTTTACATGGCACACTACGAGTAAATTGCAGACATAAATAAAAGGCAACAGCTTCATATACCATGAAAAAATTTTCAAAGGGATTCGATAATATCTTGTTAAAAGATTGCAAATACTTTAACGATATATTTTTTTTGTCCACTTATGAATTTTGAGCATCGAAATGTTTCAGAAATGTTCGGCTGAAATGTTTTTTCTTAATTTTGACAAAACCAATCAATTTTGATATTTTTAAAATATTTTGTGGTATGGCTTCCATCCTTATTCAAGGGCTTCAATGTAACTGAGTGGTGCAAATCGGAAAAAGATAAATATGTGATAATATGAAATGGTTGCATCGTTGCAACTTTCAGATCACTGCGTCTAGTGTATAGTAATACGTCAGAATATTTGGGACTGACTGGTCACAAGTATGTATCGACCAAAGATATGCTCGACAACGGTACGAACGTACCATCGATGGCCTGTTACTGCAAAGACGTCGAATGCGTGCCCACCGGTGCGTTCAACATATCCAGTTGCAAATTCGGTGCACCGGCCTTCATTAGTTTGCCTCACTTCTATCTTGCCGACGACAGTTATAGAACTGCGATAAATGGAATGCATCCATGTAAGGAGGATCATGAATTTTCAATAGTTGTTGAACCGGTGAGTAAAACTTAATGTATGGAACAAAATACACAACCTATGGATTGATTGCATTACGCTTTAAACAATAAACTTCAGACTACTGGTATACCGATGCAAATCAGCGCAAAGGTGCAATTAAATTTGATGGTCCAACCAAATCTAGTCATGGGGTGAGTGCTGACAATTAGTTGACTACTGGCAAGTATGTATTCTTAATCAATTATTTAATCTTTTGCAGAATCTTCAGGAAAGTACCAAAGGCTTTTATACCGATGTTTTGGTTCAAGCAGGAGGCAAATTTGACGTCTTCTTTGGTGAATCAAGTAAGGTTTGTTCTAATTTTACCGATAGTGGGCCATGTAATTTTCTTCAGCGTTGCCGAAATCGGCATTCTTCTTGTATTCATCGGTGTGGGTCGCTACATACGACGAAAACGTCTAGTCGATGATCGTCAGAGTTTGATATTCAAAAACTGAAAACATCACAGCGATTCGCAGTGATACATGAGTTTTGCTCAACGACGCAAGGTTGACGTTATTTTAGATAAATGATTATCGCCAGAGCATGCGACGATTAATTTTATTTTCTTCCGGATAGAAGATTTGTAATAACTTGTCTGATTTCAAATCGTTAAATTATGGTGTTGAAATGAGCTTTTATGCATGCAAAGCATGTGCAAAACCACAATTTTCCCATAGAGTGATATGAAAGATTGAAAAATATGTACATAAATACATAGAGGAAGGTTACTATAGAGGAAGAATTTTTTTTCCTAAAAAATACTTTATGCATTCATTGGTAACATCGGACTTTTTTAAATGGAAAATATTAAGTGATCTAGTTAATATACATTCTTAACTTTCTGACTGCGCACAGAACATCGTGACAGATCGCGGCAGTAATCGTATTTTAAGAGGCTTTAGCTCAAACTCCTCGTTGTCGATAGAAAACATTTGTTCTTTGTCTCCCTGCAACAAAAAATAAATAAATTATTACGGTGAATACGGATGGACTTCTATTTAAATGTGCCTGATTTGTATTTGTGTGCAATCGCATTCGGGACTTACGAAATTCCCAGCTTTGTTCGGCAGAAGCTCGATGTGTCTTGCCTCGAGGGATTTATTGAATACTGCTTTCTCACCATTCGCTCGTCTCCATCCTTCGGTGATGAACGAAGTATAGCTCACTTCTTCCGGTCCTTCAAATAATAAAATTGTACATGAAGTAACATTCTACAAACTCTTCGACTGATTCTTACCTAGTTTCATTTTTATCGATGGTGGACTCGCCGAATCTCTTTTCTCGATATTGGACGTAATTAAATGCAATTCAGTCGTCGATATCGGAATTTCTCGCAGTGCACCGCAATTCTCGTTACTAACTTTGCTGTAATCCTCACCGGTACCTGATTGTACGATCGATTCAGTGTTAAACACGCCCACTCTCGTGCAGATTTTTTCGTACAACTAAATTACAACATACTCGGTGCTATTCTCCTCGGCAAAAGTGCTTGCCACCATCTTCGGTTGGCTTTCGCAGCTTCGTCTGAATCCTGATGTTCCTTGTAACAACGCGAGCAGCCGTGGCAAGGCTCGGTGTATTTTATTGTAGCGTTGCAGTCCCAATTTATGTCTTTCTTATAGCCAGTGAAAACGTACGTGACATATCTAGGTGTGAGAAAAGATATCCGATATAGGCCACGAAAATTGTTTTTTTTTTTTTCAAAGTAAAAAAATGTAATCCATTTTTTTCGCGGATAAAAGATTTTTGTGAGTTAAAATACATTATCAGCGTCAGTTAAAATTATCGAGTGAAGTCGCTGATAATTGGCCATGTTCCAAATCTGTTGAAAATTCTCAAAAATAATGCATTACAGTTTTTGTTACCGAGCCAACGCCTCAGAGCGATCTTAGCATGGCTCCCAATACCTTCTCAGATATCCCCAGTACCAGTACTTGTTTATCCTGGATTGAGCGTCTCGCCAAGCACCCCATTGGATCTCACCCACCGCATAAACGGGCTTAATATCGTTTTCAGGATCTTTCTATAAAATTTTTACAGTATCAATGAGACTCTCAGCCGGTACGATTAATCGCAGATTATTGTGATACCCACTTCCAGAGGTTGAACTTCCACGACGTCGACCATTTTCGTATTGCTTCTGATGACAGCCATAACGGCATCAGCCATCGCATGAACTTCAGCCAATTCCTTGTAACCATGGAAGAGTGTATCTGACATTCTATTAGTCAGGCCGAGCGGCAGAATGCCCACTGGACATTTTTTAACGTTCCCCACGTTTGCTTGGTACTTTCGCATGAGTCCGGTGACGACATCCGACAGAGTACCGTCACCTCCTGCCACTACTATAGCATCGGTCGGGGAGGACAAATTTTCTATCAAGCTCCTGGCCTGACCCTCCCTCTCTGTTTGGATTATAGTCACTGCGATTCCAGCAAGATGCAACAGAGGCTCGCAGTACTTTTCAAACAGTTTTTTTGCTTTCCTGTGTACAAGTAATACAAATATAAATTTCGAGATAATACGGTCCATGGAAGGTGTGAGAATACGTACCTTTTTTTGGCAACCGGATTCAAAATCACAGTGACATGACGCGGCAGAACGCTAGTCGGCAGCGATTGATCTCCATACTTTGCAGCTTCCTCACTGTACTGTCTCATCAATTGTTCGGTGCTGAGAAGAAAATGAAAATTAAGGGTACTATTTAAGTTAAAGCTGACGTTTTATTGATTGACAATGAATCTAAAAAAGCTTCACTAATCTGCAATAAGTCCAACAATCGGTCTATACAATGTTATCGTAATAAATTTAAAGATATGTTAATACATTATTATTGTTTTTGCCCATGGCAGATTGACGTAAAGGTAAAGAAGTTTTGAGCGTTGTGAAGGTTATACACGCCGGCGAAAAGTAATGTAAGTCATACTCATATGTTTCGACGCTGTATGAAACTCCGTAGGAAAACGCAGCAGCCCCAACTACAGACTTTTTCCAATTATTTCTTATCGCCGTGAAGAATTTTATTATTCGTGACATTTTAAAAGATCTATGATCATCTTTCTCCCTCTCGTGTATCGCCTTACCCCCACTCTTGGGACGCTCAGTCTAGTAGGTCTAGTACATAAATTCGCGGCTCACAAAAACAGCTTTACCGCGCCATCTGTGATATACAAGATGCGTATACATTGTATTTCTGTGTGTAGTTACTCTTCGGTGAAAATGAATTTGGCGTAAATGATACTTCATCTGACTTCATCTAAAGAAAAAAAAAAATTGTACCTCAATGCAATTCGAAGGAAACAACTTTAAAGTTTTCGAAGTGTTCGGTCGTCGAAAATAGTCGATGACACGGTAATCATGAAGGAAACTCTGGTGAATCAATCTAGCCTGGGATTCATTAATCATTTTGTCAACAACAACGGTAACACGAGTATGAATACGAGTACAAACAATGTTACGAACGGGAACGGCACACGGAGATACGCGATACTCAGCAACGAGTGGGTTTCGACTATTGGCGAAGAGCTCGGAATGCATCCTTTACCCGATGCGCTTTTGCGAAGATTGGCCGAGGACGCCTCGTATCGTCTCCGCGATGTATTGCACGTGAGTATTGTGTCAGATCGTATCGTTTTTTCCGTCCTCCGTTCGTCAGTTTAATTCGTTGCAATCGTCTTTTCTCATCTGTTTCAAGAAATGTGTCAACAGACTAAAAAACAGCAAAAGAAAACGTCTCACATCGACCGACGTAAACTCCGTCATAACCAATCTCTGCGATGCGGATCCTATTTTTGGGGCGCCCGATCGGATGCCCGAATATCACAGCGAAGCAAAAGTATTTGTGCCTCACGATCGCTTGGTGAATCTTGCCACTCTAGCTACTGATCCTCTCAACATTTCTCAACCTAACGTTCCATTCCTGCAAGGTGAAGTTTCTGTGATCGTAACACGTTTTTGATTATTATCGTCGACTCCAATGATTATTGATTGTGTTCCTTGCTCGTTTTAGAAACGGAGATCAGCGATGGAAAGTTGACCGAAGCACGTCATAGCTATGCCAAAAGGGCGCTGAAAACTTTATTCAATGGTTCGCAAAAAACTTTTCAGGTATTTTTTTTACCTCTGGTGAAAACCTGTTAAACAATGAGAATATCCAAATTATTTATGAATGTTAGATACTTCAGATTATTTTAATGTAAAATACCACAAAGCATTATGAATATTACTTCCTCATTTTTTATTATTTGCACTCTGCAATTTTCTTCATAGTATAAATAAATTTATAGATTCCAAAAATTACAACTCATAGGAGTTATGACAGAGCCTTTGCACTGAATAGAGTGACGTGAACATTCTACTATTCTATTAAGATTCAACTCGCTGTCTTAAACCGTTTCCAAGTTATAGTCAATTTAAACGATTTCAATCTGTCATACACACCCACGCTCATGAATATTCTCTTGTATAATTTCAATAGGTATTACTCAACGATTGCGCAACTAATGCTCAACTGGGAGGCGAAGGAGTAATCGACAAACTGATGTCTATAGCAAGATCCATGGTAATATCGAACAACGCGCAATACACGAGGGTATCGACGAGAACGTGCCAACTCATAATAGCCATAGCTTGTAACAGCGAAGCCGTCTATCCCTATTACTTGGTTTCGGTAATTGATAGTAATTTTTCGCGAGTTCACAGTGATCTTTTCACACTTGTCGCGATTTCTCAATATTAATACGATTAATTATTCAGGTGGAGAAGCTGACCGAACTGTTGCTAGAACTGTTAGTGGGACAGAGTTTCATCAATCCCAATTTGGAATCTCTTTTCAAAACTTGCGCTCTGAAATTGATGCTACGCTGGCCTGCCGTGGCCGATAAGTAAGTAAGGTTCATAATTAGCAAATGCACGATAAAGTCTTGGCCGTTCGAAACAATATAATCTTTTTGCAGATTCATACTGATGCTCGAGAAGGTCCTGCTAACGGAAGAAAAACAGAGTCCCGAAATAAACAAGAAACGGATGACCGCAATGGAATTGCTGGCTGCCGTTCAGCCTCTCACATTTTTTCACAGCGAGCCGGAGTCACCGCTTTCGTTGGAGAACATTTTGAAATACGCCCTAGCCGGTTCCACACTGTGGGAACGTATCGCTGTGAGTAAAGATTCGCGTCGGAAAAGGTTTAATCGTGGCTTTTTATCTGTGTAACGAGGGATCCTTGTTTCAAGCTTGCAATTTGCGCGTTCTCAAAGTCGAATGACCAGACCCTGAATCTTCCGTTACTGATGGATCACTTCGGCGATTCGATATTGCCCTATCTGCTGATCGAGGATCGAAACGAGTCGGAGAACCCCAGGAAAGTCACTGCACTTCCCATAATCGTCAGAAGTAAAATAAAATATGTGAACGTTAGACCAAATTTGAGAACCCACGCCGAGAGACAAAATGTTTTTCCGGACTCAACGCTACGAGGACCACGTCGCGAGATCAGGTGATGTTTGCTTCTGTCTCACATTTTATTTAGTCAAAGAAATTTTTTAACGTTTGTTCGATACTGTCGCAGATTCGCATTTGCTGGTGGACGTCCCGTAGCTCCGAACAATCTTCGACGAGTGAGCTTGCGAGCGAACTACCAAATCCTGAGGAACGACACGCGTGCCACGAGAGCACTGGTAGCATCGCGCCGATTGTTGATCTTCAAGCACAAGAGAAAATGTCTTCAGGGTTCGTACGATTTGGCCAGAACGCATCTCTGAATTAATGGCCGATTAAAGAAAACAAAAAATCATATACGAACATACAACGTTTATTTTATGTATATCTCTACGAACTCGCAACGAAATTTCGATCTTGCTATTTATATACCTGATAGATAAATTACATAATTAATTCCTACAATATACAATATATTTTTTTCATGCATGACAATAGTTATAAACATTAACAATTTAAAAAAATTCATTTGGACCGATATAAATTTCAACAATCAATGCGGTCTACTTGTTCGTACAAACAATCTTCGAGTCCACGCGGTCTCAGTGAACGCGGCGACCGATGAGAATTCGAGATGCAAGTAAGACGAGTGTGGAATCTAATAGGAATCTGTGAAGAGCGAAGAAATTTTTAATAATTCCCATCAACTAATATTTCGTTTCGCTAGGAAAGGAGCGCTTACTTCGACGGGGCGTCGACGACTCAGAATCCTGTTGCGATAGAAGAATGGACCCCTATTGAAGTCGACGATGAAAGTCGCATTTCTCGACAGCTCAGAATTTTGAGGATACTTTGCGTCGACGGTGAAGCGTCCGGGCCGCAAGGTCGAACGCTCTCCTACAAAATGTATTGGCGCGTTCTCTTCGGCGTCAATCGAACTTGTCTCCAGCCAATTGCGTACGTAAAACTTTTTCCAGATCGCGATGTCACAGACAGGTTTAACGTATTCTGGTTCACCGATGAATTCCCGCGGAATCGATGCGATTTCCAGCAGGCCTTCGTCGATCGGCAATTCTTCACGGGAAAGATTTTTCGAAACATCGAGACGCAACTGCTCTCCATTCTTGACCAGCAAATATTTGTCTCCCACTATCGCAGTGCAATAGCCCGTATCTGCCGATGGAACGTGACTCATAATTCTGCAGTCAGTCTTCCGTTCAGTAAATTCATCGCTTTCTCTGGAGTAATTGTTGTTCTGATCCTGCTGCGCCAATTCCAATTTATCGCCAAATGCGACGACTTCGTCAACGTCCTTTTCGCTGGAACTCTGCGACGCTTTTGTCACGACGATAGAAATTTCACAGATATCTTTCGTTGATTCGTCCACTTTCTCGACAACCAAATTTGAATGCTTCTTCGCTCTTGCCCCACACCTGTGCCCTGTTGTTTATTTCTCGGCATTTATTTATTCCGCATTGTTTTTTCTGAACATTAATATCGTAATTAACTCACTGTTCTTCATCCAAAATGATTGAATCTGTGACGCGCAACGAGATCGATGACTTTTTCTGAAATGCTCCAACTCGAAAAATATCGCCTCGGTGAAAAATACGAGTTGTTTTCCTAGGTGAATCGAGGAGCCCAGATCTTTCGCTTCGATAACCGTGCTCAGATAACGAAGTAGATCAGAGTTAGATTCTGAAGAGAAAAACACGATTCGAGACGCTACAACGTAATTTTTTTTATCTCTCGATACTTCGTGAAACCGACCTTTTCTCTCGATAGAATATCGTTTGTAAAACTCTTCGTATGGGAATCTCATGGGAAATTTGCACCTCGCCAAGGGCAATGCATCGAATATACCCGTACATGCGAGTTGTTCTCTGAACTCGTCCTTCTGCCACAATTCATTAACGTGCCTGAAAGACATTATTTTTTTTCTATCAACCAACTGGATACAGTGAAGCGGCTTCTTATATTAAACGTTTGTGGCGAGTCGTTTACCTTGGCCTGGTGCATCGCACATAGTGCGAATCACACTTGTTCAACTCCACGACGAGACAATCCAAGCTTCTCTTAAGCTTCGCGAGAGCTGTGCACTTCTTTGGCGATACTCTGGAACCACTTCTGTAAACGTTCTCTTCTTCGACGTCCGACAATGAGCGTAACAATTTATTATTGCAACTGGCGAATGCACACGATAATTCCGTCGGTACCTGGACAATCAAGCAAAGGTTCTCGGCTCGATAACGAATTAATAAGAGTAGGTCGTTATTTGCATTTGTCACAGACGCCCGATCTGTCCCGTTCTCTCGAAGCCACGCTTGTTGTCTGACCTTATCGGTGTTCTTCGATAACAAATCCTCCACGCTGTATTCAACTGGGCGGGAATAATGTTCGATGACGAATACGTCGTTCTTGATCTTCAGAAAACTCGCCGAGCTCTTCCGCTTGATGAGAAACTGATCGCGGAGGGTCGACACACACGGGGGAAGAGGTGACTGACACGCCTGCAAAATTTCATCATCCTTCGTAAGAGGAAAAAAATATAAAATAAATAACAAGTGACTGAAAGACTGGGGAGAATGGAGAAATCACAGACATCGTTGAACGTTGAAAATACAATTCCCTCGATGACCGACAGCCTTTTCCTATAAATTTGTATCGCCAACGACGGCGGCAAGTCTTCCAAGCCCTCCTCTCGCAACTCTCTTTGGCCTGCTTCTAGGTAGTCTTCCATAAAGTGAAGCTGCAGTCTCTCGGTAGAATAATTTATGCAAAGCTGCTCCAAGCCATTCGTCTCGAAGGATTCGAAGCCAAATATGTCAAGAATTCCTAAAGTAAATATAAATTTCCACTAAATGAGAGAATTAAGTTGATCCCCATTTTTAAGTTGTACTTCTCGATTGTTCTCATACCCAACCAGTCGTAACTTCCTTCGTTTGCCGACAGAGATTCATTGACGCGATCCACGAGCCAGTGGAACAGTCTATCGTAAATATATCGTACGATGCTGAATAATCTGTTGCGACAGTCCTCTGGCGTTTTGAGCTCGCGGCGATAAGTCGTGTGTTTCCTTCCGGAGCTTTGCGGACAGATCAGAGTCGTAGTCAGGAGCTCGGTCAACTCTTCTTCACGGAGCGATATGAGGGAGCACGCGTTCTTCAGGGATCTTCTGGATGCTGCAATAGTTTTTTAGAATACTAGTGCGATAAATTTTTTTCTGAACAGACTGAGTTTGCAGTATAAGCCAAAGGCAAGTGTTGCAATCACATGGGTTCAGACTTTACTTGGAAAAGCGTGAAGACATTTTCACATTCGTGAAGAAAAGTTTTCTCGCACTAGTATCATAAAATTCTATAATAGCCTTCTGGCGTTTCAAAACAAAGTGCACTTCCAGCGATGAAAATAATCACTGACGACTCACATACAATTCATGTATGGTAATTTTTTTCCAATGTCTTAAAGTGGCAATTTCCTTTGATACCTTCCTCCATCGAATCCACCGTACATCCCTCGCCGGGCTTCTGCTTGAACCTTATATTCCCCATGTGCATCAGAAGCGCTATTATCCGGAAGATATCCATCTTGCATTCGTTCGTGAAGCCCAGAGCTTCGAAGGCTTTTACTGTATCGCAAAATCCTTCGAGGAAACGTCCGTCCTCGCTCGAATGATCGTAATTCCCCAACATAATGTAATTTCCGTAACGGGACAAGCCAAGTCCGTCAATCTCTTGATCCGAGAGACCGACGACGAGCTGATAGAAAATTTCGAAGTTGTTGGTGCCCGCCGTCACGCGAGTTCTTTCGAGAAGAAACGAGTGTACCGAGGCTCCCATTATCACGCCTTGTTTATCATAGTGGAGACGAAGAAGCTGACCGTGCCTGGAACTCCTCGCGTTTCTCTCGGTTCTCGCGGTACTAAAGGCCGACAGTAGAGGAAAAACATTGCCGATCTTTTTGACTATGTGGCACGGTTTCTCGCCGGTGTTCGGGTGAGCGAAACCGCTGGATTTTTCGTTCGTCGTCGCAAGAAATTCGAGAGCCTTTCGAGCATTGAAGGTCTTTCCCGTGCCGCTCTCACCGCTGATGACGATGACCTGACAAACTTTTCCCAGTCCGTGAACCAGCCTGTACTGGGCCCGAGTCGCTACGGCGTATATGTGAGGATTGCGCTTCTGGAAGACAACTTTTGCGTCCTCGGTGAATTCCATTTGATGATCTTCATTATAGACATCCCGAAGAATGCGCTTTCCAGGATTAAGAGCGAGTAGCAAGGGTCCTACCCATGTGTAGATCTGTCCACGTTCCAGTCTGTGCAGTAGAAATTCTATAACTGAAGAAACGAGTCGATTAACATAGAGAGACATAAATATCGGACCGAAGATCGAATCGTGTACGTACTGGCGTTGTCGTCCCCGGTAACAGCGCTGAGATCGTTTATGAAGTCCCATCCGAAAGGCGACGCTGGTTCCTAAAATTATCGTCTGTACATTCTCCGGCAAACAGCGACGCACCGATGATCAATGAAAATAAAAGTTGTTAGTTACTTTGTCGTTAACGAACCTCCGTTATTTTGCCCATTGCAATCGGAATATCACCCGTACGTCGACTGTTTCTAACATCGATGTCGGTAGTTCGGTACAGAAAAGGTTTCAATGTTTACGAGACAAGGGTCATCGTGGAATTGTAGTGGTTTGTGGAATATATCTCAGTATCTTTGAATGACAGCTATTGACACACGTCACGAGCGTCGGTTGTTATCGACACCGGTCGCTCGATTCTCACAAATGGGATAAACAAAGTTTAAAAAAAAAAATACTTTCCCTATCTTATCTCGACTCGGAATTACCGAAAATTTAGCCTGTTTCGCAGTTAGCCAAGTCTTGCCTTGGAGCCCCCCAGCCCCGTCTCGATTTTCGAATGAAAAATCTATACGATGGGAACGAGCGGCGAGTTCAATTCCTGTGATTTATTTGTAAGAGATTGCAAAAATTATAGTGTAACAATCGTTATGTCTTAAGGTACTTTAGGAAATGCCCTGAACGTCGGAGCGTTCACATTATTGTTCGTCCGTATTGAATTTTAGGCAGCAGTAGTATCATTTTTTTTCCATCCCAGGTTGCGTTATCCTCGCATTATTACGACAATGGCTCGCCCATTTCCTCGAGGAAGCTCTTGCACTTGGCGATCGTTTCCTCGAGCCGTTCCTTCGTAGCCGAGCTTTGTCGCTGCTGAAGTTTGCGATTAGCCGACTCTATGGCCGCGCGATAACCGGCAACGTTGCGGAATATTTTTATCTGTTTGTCCCCTGCCGCGAGAACGAATTCACCGGCCGCGTCGAAACTTAGACAAGTGATCGGACCTGTTTAACAGAAAAACGAGACGAATAAGTACAGGGGAGTTCGTCGATGGCTTGTTGTTATATTTTATTGTCGAAACTTGATATACCGTTGAAGATGTCATCGATCGTCGTGTCCAAGGTTCCGATGACGGTGGAGTAAAACGTCAGAGAGGAACCGTGAGCGACAACGACGATTTCGCCGTTGGGAGATACGGCGATGCTGGCCGGAGTCACAACGTCCCAGGAGCCCTTGACGAGAAGGCGTGGATCTTCGCCCTTCTCGAATTCAACTGCATTCGACGATCAATATAGTTATAAAGGGGAAAAAAAATCCAAAGCATATTCTTCTTAATTCATCAGAGAACAGAAGCACTTACTCTTGGTGTCGTAAAAGCGATAAGTTCCATCCTTGGAGACCGAAGCCATGTGGCTGGTGTCGGCACAGAAATTGAAGTCGTAAACTCCCGAGGAGTGACCGGCGAGATCGAACGCTTTGGCGACCTGCTTGAACTCTCCTGTCTTCGTGAAAACAACTTCCCACACCTTAACGTCCGGTGTGAATCCCGACGCGACAACGAAGCGTCCGCATGGCGAGATTCTCGCCCTGTGCGTCGATCCCAGATAAGTGTCGATGGTCGCGAGCTGTTCTCCCTTCAAGTCCCAGACAATCAAGTCGTTGATGTTGCTGCACGTTATTATGAAACGACCGTTGCACTCGATGTCCATACCAACGATGTCTTCCGTGTGATGCTGAAGAAAAATGAGAATAACCGATTTATAGACAGACATTGATTTCGGGCAGACACACTGAATTTTTTTTGTACCTTCGGGAACTCCAAAACCTTCGTAGCGGATTTGAAAGGAAAGTCACCCTTTTTCGTGCTCTTCGTGAGTTTCCATACATCCATAGAATTGCCCATAGCGTTATGAACGATGAAAGCCTTGCCGTCCGGTGACCAACGGACGTGAGTCCCATGATCGTACCCGAGATTGATTCGCACCGATTTTCTCTCCTTGCTAGCTAGATCCTTCGTGCACCATATCTGTACGCTTCGATCTGCAAAATAAATAAATTATTTATCCGAAAACAATTCTGACCGAATTATCAATACGAGGGCGGATTTATTTGAAAATAATGCGTCCGAACGATTGATTTCTTGAGACTTGCTAATAACGACGTTTTTATTGGACTTTCCTAGCAATGTACAGCAATTAAGTTGATTTCCTCTCGCTTAACCATGAGTTAACGTTGAATAAGATTATCGCATTCCGAATGTTTCGTGCACACACACTCGCTCTCTCTCTCTCTCTCTCTCTCTCTCTGTCGTGGATCTCACAAATTCAATTGAAAATTGATTCTGCATTTCATACGATTACAGTTTATGATGGGATCTTAATTTTATATGTATGAGCCATCGATTTATCTAGTTCTGTCACCTCCTTCGTTTAACCGGGGACTCTTCGGGAGACTCTTCGCCGGAGTCTTCACGAGATTCTTCCCTCGGTTCTCGGCGTGGCTCGTGTCGTTGTTCGTGCCTCACTTCGTTTCGTGGTTCATGTCTAACATCGTTTCGCGGTTCGTGTCTTGCTTCGTTTCGCGGTTCGTGTCTTGCTTCGTTTCGCGGTTCGTGTCTTGCTTCGTTTCGCGGTTCGTGTCTTGCTTCGTTTCGCGGTTCGTGTCTTGCTTCGTTTCGCGGTTCGTGTCTTGCTTCGTTTCGCGGTTCGTGTCTTGCTTCGTTTCGTGCTTCTTGTCTTACTTCGTGTCGTGGTTCATGCCGTGGCGGTGGCATCAGATCCGCGTCGTCCGCGGCGAATCTGTGTTGTTCGATATAGCTCAGAAGAGCCTCCGTCGTTATGGGCTCACGTATGCTCTGACATACCCTTTTGGCCGTCTTGAACGAATTCGGAAAGGATTTGTCAGTTCTCTCTCGCATGAATACCCATTGACCACCCTCGTATTTGCACTCAATTATCTTGTCGTCCAACGCTTTTGTGGCTTTAGTTATTTTAATATCTGAGAACGGCTCGCGATGCCCACCGACGAAGAGCCGTCCGATTTTTCGCGGAAGTATACCGTGTCCCGATTCCATGACAATCTTTAATTTGAAATCTACAGAATTGAGGGACAACGGTTTCCATTTGAGAACCTCCTCCGAGACTCCCGGTGTGTACGGCTCATTCGCCGGTTGAAATATCAGACCGTCCGGCTCATGACCCAGTTGCTTGGCGAATTTGTCGCCCAAAAGATTGCTTGCTTGCGTGATAGGGTAGAAATATTTTAGCCTTATGGAAAAGGGCTCTCGTTCGCGACGAAGAAGTCCCGCCTTTAGTGCCTGCAATCTGCCGCCCATAACGTCCCGCTCGATGATTGAATAGCGATCGGGATGAAACGCCATTTTTGCAACGTCCCGACCGTCGTAAGTTATAATGTCGTACGCCAGATATCGAGGATACTCCTTTCCGTTGGCTCTGTCGATAACCATTTCCTGTGATGTAAAGATTCAATATTACTTTCCTTTATCGCAATAGATCTTCGATAATAAACGCAACGAGGATATTCGTCAAGAGAATCGCAAACAATAATTGCAAGCGTTCAATGTAATTTTGGTCGGGTCCATCACCAACTAAGTTGGATCGTGATAGGAACAATAAAGACAATTTAAAAATTCTCGAATATCCTCGATTCATAAAAGACAGAACCTACTCCGTCCAAAAGCGTGTCCCTCAGGCATCTCGTTCTATCGACCGGATGCGGAAAAGCCAAGCCCTCCACCTGGAAGATGCTGTTGTCTCTGTCGATGAAGTACAATTCTCTATCCCCTTGTATTAAAAGCATGTATCTGAAAGCAAAAATTCGAAAATGCTCGAATAAAAGCTCGAAAAATCATCGGATATCGTAAATAACTCATTTGTAATTCTAATAGCCAACCTTGTGCCGTCGGCCTTCCACGAGACCCTGTAGGGTTTCTGGTTGAGCAGCCTGATATTGTTTTTGTCCATGGAGACTGGCTGCGAGCCAGGGAAGCCAATGCTCTCCCAGTGGCACATTTCCTGGACTCTTCTCTGTATTCCACTTATCTTGGAACTGTCAGTCAGCGGCGTCACCCCGGGCACCCCCTCCATGAAAGCGGGATTCTTGTTCTGAAACTCCCTCTTTCGTTTACCGGCTGGAGGCTGCGAGCTGGTGGTGGACTCTGAACTGGAGCTTTCTTCTACATCCTCGGAATTAGACTCATCGTATTCCAGACACCACGCAGGCCTCGTCGGTGGTTGCGGAGTATCAGCCTCGTCGTCGTATCTCTTGAATAGCTCCCTTATGTAGTCGGCCTTGTAGATTCCGGGTGGCCTGGCCGTAGCAAATTCCGCCAAACCAGCATCCACGCTGGTTACATCCGTCTCTACCAGATAACTTATCACCAAGAAGCCTGTTCTGTTGAAGCCGTGCGTGCAGTGCACTCCGACTATCTCAAGCGGATGCTGGGCAATAAAATTTTTGCACATCCTAACAAAATCCGCCGTCTGTTCAACAGACGGAGTTTCACCGTGCCCTCTGCACTGCAGCTTCAAATACCTGCAGCCATGCGCCTCTACGTCGGATTTGTTGTAAAATCTCGATGTGTTAGTCAGATCTATCCACAGTCCTATCTTGAGTCGTTGACTCTTCACGGATGAGAACAGCATGTCTACATTGAACCTGCACTCTACAGGCACTTGAGAATCGAAAGCTGACGACAGTGGTGTCTTGAAGGCCAAAAATTTGTTATGTATCAATTTTATCGCTTTACGAGGACAGTGAAGCCAACGCGCCGGCACCGGTCCTCTGTTCGATTTCCACTCCGACATTTCGTGGCGCGGGATTTTCTGTGCGTCAAAAGGTTTAAGATATTTTTTTTTTTCAGTTAAGCTTGCGTTGTTTTTTTTCCGTCAATCCATGGAAGACTTGGCGCACGCCGTGACGATGAACTTTCAAGTTTGAACGAGAGTTCCTCCACGTGTTACGATTCAAGAGTTCGGTGGAACTTTGAGAATCGGAGCAAGATGCATAACCTGCCTTCTTGGTTGCGTCAAATATTTTTATCGTTCACTGAGAATCGGGATATGTATATGTGTGAATCCACGTACGCGAGGAGAAGTCGTATATCAGCTCGATACAGTACCTTCAAGGATTCTTAGAGGTTAATTAATTATCGAAGAAATAAGAAAGAACACTTTTGTGTAAGGAAGTATGGAAAGTTTGAGGAAAAAAAATCTTTTATAACGGACACTGTCAAACCGCGTGAATGGCGGTCGCCATATTGTACCTCGTCGAGGAAGAAGCTAGTGCGTAGAGCGCATTCGAGTATTCGACGATCGCAGCGACGACAGACGGCGAATTTATGAATTTCAGAGCTGCACACCGATTTGACCTAGGTGATGGGGAGTTATTTACCACCAAACTCACTTCCGCTGAAAAGTAACTAGGGTGCAGATATACCGTTATATCCGACTTTAAAATGTCACTTCGCCAGCGTACGTGAATTCGTACCTTTGGCATCGATGAGATTGTAGTACATGATCTTCTACCACCTCGGTCGGTCAATGGGCACGATAGAATAGTCGCACGTTTGACAACGAGGGCATCGTCGTTGCCACCGGCGGGTCGTTCACCGCAGATTCAACGGTAACCGAGCGTGATTAAAAAGACACATGGGGCCTAGACGAGGCAGCATCGATTCCACACAAATATCAACTACCATCGCGACGAAGGTTGTCCGTCGACGAGCGACTCTTCGTCTTGCCGTTGCCGGAGTTAGTGTGCGAGAAACGATGAAACACATCACGGCGGCGCACCCCAGAACAACGCTGTTTTAACAATTGTACTTAATTGTTGATGCAATTAATGATTGAGTGTGTTTCGCGTTATTTGAACACCATAAAATAAATAAACGAACGATATCACTGAAAACTTGCGTAAGCAGATGAAACATCTCACTCGCAATGAAAAACATCAGCGTCGTTACTCGACGTTATCGTTGGCGTTGGAAAGCATCGCGTTTGACGAAGTAGCTCGCACGTCAAATATACGACTTTCGTAATGGTAATATATGTATATTCATCGCACTGCTACTCAACCTGGGGCACGCCGGTCAAAAGCAAAAGTGATCGAGCGTCGTTATCGATTCAATTAGGGTTATACGTAATTTCCACTCAAATAGGTTACACAATAGGCGATACCGTGCCATCGTAGATAAGTTTCCAATCGTTCGATAAACTCCCGAGCCGGGAGGAATACTTTATGTAACAAACCTTTTGTCTGCGGGCGTGTGTGTGTGTGTGTATGCGATACGTCCTACTGCGTTCGAAACGGGCGAGGTCGTTCTTGCATAATACACGATACAATTTTGGTTATTGGAACGGACGGGGCACTCTGGACCGGACAATTTCAAGTCCAAAAGTTTCGACGTATTATACGTATCCCGTTATGTTAATTTCAGCCGCCATGTGCAATCATCGTCGCCTTGTAAGAGATAAGTGCAATACTACGCTGTTAATAAATTAAATTGCGTCGCGTTAATACTCTTATCTCAGTAAATTTTTTTATTCGCTGAAGGGTGGGATAAAAAGAAAAGTTATAACAATGTGTCGAGAGTTGCGATTGATACGACGAAAGGAAGACGCAGTTCTATTGCTGCAATATCGTTTCCACAGAACAGTTCCAATAACGACTCGATCGTCGCAAAATTGCATTAAAGCGCAATTATTTTTACTGCATATCTCCGGGAATTAATTTCGAGATTGCGCGACTAACGTCGTAGAATCGTGACCGAATAATGAAAGCACTTTTCCCCTGAATGAAATTATTTGTGGGTTTTACCGTGCGCTCTGAGAGGGACGAGAATCAAAGATGGCGGACGCGTATAGAACGTCGATTCACAGGAGTTTCGAGTGTGCCACTTTATTCGACGATACAGATTTATCTTCGCGTCATCGCAATTCCCGTTACTTTTTTTTTCCCCCCCAGCGCCGTACTGAAGTGATCGACTCTCATGGATTACTGTTAACCGTTTCAAAGACTAATGTCAGGAATTCATAAGCTTATACGTCTGAAACCCACAACCCACTTATTTAAATATAAATTATGGATTCACGTTTCGTTGGCGGATTAGAAGAGAAAAAATTGCCCAACACCGACGATAAGTTATGGAACCTGCTGTGTATAATAACAGCCTCGGCGTACCGGTCTTTCGGCATTACCCGTTGGACCCTGAACCAGTGTTCGTAAGATTCACGCTAGAGGTTACCCCGCCGCGGCGCTGCTTGCGGACCGCTCGTTGTACCGTCCACGAATCCTCTCGATAAAAACAAAAATAGCTGGCGGTAACGAAGCTCTCCGAGCGGCCCCGAGAGACGACAGAGTCGAGCCAGGGCTGTTGGCTATTGGTTTTCTGGACCTCGCCGCCGGGCCAGTTACACCTCTAGCGTTACGTTGACCTTGTTATACCAAAGGAGAAAAAATAAATAAATAAAAAACCGCGTTTACCGTTGGCCTCACCGAAACGTCCAGAGGCATCGATGCCCCCCCCCCCCCCCTGCTCGCCTCAACGCTGCGATCGGTCCGCGCATGCGCTCTTCTCCCTCGGTGAGGGAACACACAGTGCACAAAATAAATGAAAATTCTTTTCGACCGCTTGTAACGATTAATTAATGGGTACTCCGCATAAGCTCCTACACGCTATCGCGCACTCTAGTCTATCGAGAGACGCGTCGACGTTTCGAAGTCGAGTACGGAAAAGATAAAAGAATTTTTTTCCAAAGATATAATTACGGTCGAGTAGAGAAGACGCGTAGAGCTAGAGACGGACGCCGATAGGTGTCGGGCCCGTCCGCAAGTGACACCTCTGAGACAATGGCGACATTAACGCTGAAAAGAGATCGACGAGAGACGATCGGACCAATGTAGGAATAGAGAGAAGACAGTGCACGGGCCGACGACGTCGCTGTGGCAGTGACGTAGCGGGGAGCGCCACCTTCGATACAGCGGACGGCCTTGGTAACGCACGGTCAAATTATACCATCCCACATAACTACACTGTTCGCTATTATTTGCACTGTATATACTTGTATAGAGATACACGTGTGTGTGTATACACGTATACGCTAGATGAATCTACGGTCCGTGGAGATTCGTTAAAGTGTCCTTACATAGCTTTCGCAAAGCGAGACCTCGACTGGGAAAACGTGACGTTGCGGCGGTAAACAGTTTGTACCGATCGAGCCACCATTGGTCGTCCGCGTCTCAGCGTCGATGATAGAAAAAAAAAGATTCGGAACCGTCGCAGCCGTCGTCGTCGGCCGGAGAAAGCGTGACTCGGAACACGCAATGTACTAAAACGCAAACGCGAAACCGCTCGGCGGTTCGATACAATCGGACTCCGGGCTGTTACGAGAGCTCAATCTGGCTGTCCTCTGTAAATAGTATTCTTATGGCTACTCGTCCGGCCACGTCGCGCCGCCTGCCCGACGGAGGAAAATCGTTACGCCTACGGTCACAAAAGTCCGTACTCGATAATACTCGAGTATCGACCACTGCGAAAGCTTCAAAGTCTCGTCAAAATATCATCCAGTGCATTCTTCCTGGTTGAAAAAAAAAAAAAAAAAAAAATTATATAAAAAAGTTGAAGTGTCGCACGTGACGCGACTATCGTCAAAGATTTCGGAAGCGTATCTCAAAGAGTACAAGCCTTTTTTTAATCCATAAACGTCCGTAATTATATTCTGTTTTTTTTTTTTTTTTTTTGTAAATTTACTATATATTTTAATAAAATGGAAATAATTTTTTTTTTTTTCATTAACAAAAAAAAAATAATCAAGCACTTTTATCGATCACCGAAAAGATTGTCCGACTCTTCGATGCTGCTCAGCATGAACGTGTCGAAAAAAAAAAAAAAAAAAAAAAAAAAAAAAAAAAAAATCGATAATTAATTTTGCTCGCTCGATGGCACGGAGTTGTGACACGTTTTAGCGTATAAGCAAAGCTTCGTGCCCGGGTCATTTATGAGTTATCGTATACGCCACGTACACACACGCGTGAGTTATATGGCGTGTGTTTTGTAATCGGAATGGGGTCAAACGGTGAGTCTCCAGTTCGACACAGGAAGGTGTATTCTAAGACGCGGGCGCGAAGCGGTTCCCTCGACGGTTTGTATGTTTTACGGGGCGCCGATGGAGCAGCGGCGGCGGCGGCGAAGGGTGGGGCTACGGTTTGGCGAAGCGGTTGGGAAATCAAAATGGCAGACGAGGACGCGCGCTCTCGGTTGTTTGTCCGAGGCGTTGCGAAATACGGCACGCACAAATTTCCGTGTCACCCTGTCGAACGGACAGGGCTCGTCGATGATCGTGTTGCGATTATCGTCAGCCCGCTCGTCAGCGAGACGCAGCCGTGGCGCTTCGCTCATTGGCGAGATGAAGCCGTGTGTTTCGCTCGACTCTCGTGTCGCCGTCGAACGATCGATATGCTCGGAACACTCGACCGTCAACAAACCCGTTTCGCAGGCAAACGTTCGATCGCGTACACTGACGAAGAAATCTATTTCAACGTCATCGATAATAATGTGCGTTCGGAAGCTCATCGGAAATAAATCTTACAGAGCAAAAAATTGCGAGAACGTTCGCAACGTTCGATGCGCGGATACGTTTGGCGAGTGAAGTATTGTAAGCTTAAAGAAATTCGACGTAAATACATAACCTATTCGTAACCTGGGGAAATGGCAGTCCAAAATATTTTATTCTTTAAGCCAGCGTTAGATATTCGGCTCCCGCGATTCAACGAAATGGTGAACGTTTGTGAAATTTTTTTTCCGCGTGTGTTTTGTTTACGTTCGGTTGCCAGTAGCAACGAATCGTCCACGAGAATTGCTCCCTGAAATAATTCACGTTTTATCGACGCTCGACAAATTCGATCGACCGATAATTATTTTATTCTTTCGATCTCTCGAATATTTAGACGCGTAAGAAATAAGTAAATAAATCATACTGTTGGCACGTGAACGTGCGCGTTATGGATATATACAAAACTTTCCCTCTCGCTGTGGAGGATCTCGACGCGGATCTCGCACCGGAGATCTTAATTGAAACAAGTAGTATAGTGTAAAATAATAGCCGTCTCTCGCCAGTGAAAACGTGCGCGTCTGGCAAAACGCGGATGAAAATTGTGCTAACGAGTATCTCGGCTTTGAGACACTCGGAATCAGCAGCCTCTCCGGCAAACGCACATAACCTACAAATAACATAGACACATACAGATATATATTTGATACACATCCGGCGGCAGACACCTCGCCCAGTTTTCCGATGAAAATCGTGCCGATGAAATGTCCACGCGCGCCACGAAAAATATAGTTATAGTCTCGCTGCAGAATTCACGCTTTACCGTGTCTAACGGCACGGGCCGCTCGCACGAGACGCGAGCGCTTCCGACATCTTGACTATCTTATCCCACCAACGGACACAGCGACCGGAATACGCATTGCTCTCTCATACATTATTATTTTTTTTTTTTCCATTTTATTATATTTATTTTTGTAACCCGTCCTGAATCTCTTCGTCGCAACTCTCACTGGCGTTCCCCACGAGCGTGGGCGCTCGGGTCTCTTTCGATCTCGATAAACAAACTTCTGCGGCTGGATTACCGCGCGTTTCGGTTCTCGTTCGAGCCACTCGCCGGAGTCGTCTCTCGACGATTTCCAAGGTGTCGTGACTCGTGACCGGTGCCGAGGAGAAAGTTCGTAAACTCCTCGTTTCTATACCGCGTTCAAAGAACCGACGAGGTTCTCGAGAGTCGTCGGGGGGGGGGGGGGGGGTCGAGTGGGAGAAGAAAGAACGAGAAAGAGTCGTGCGGGAAGGGCAAAGTCTCCGAGACACGTGTATACACACTGAAGCGGCGAAGAAAGAAAGTTGTTCCTCGTCGGCTCGCTATACGGCTCACGTTTTCACCAAGAATTATCGCTATAACGTCGAAACAATTTATACACATACAAATTTTCTGTATGTATTATGTTTTACACTTTTTTTTTAACACGCATAAACGCCCACGTGTAGATATATATATATATATATATATATATATATATATATATATATATATATATATATTTAATTGTATTAAATTTTTCTAACCTCAATATATATATATATATAAAATATATGATGGAAACTGCAGAGAAATATATGGTTCGTTAGTTATAAAAATAAAAAAATGAATTTCGGAAGATTATGAAGAAAACGGCTGAGTTGACAATGAATTTAACTTTGAGTTTGAATAACTTTTGAATGAATCGATTAATCGAAAAATGATATCAGAGCTTTTTTGTAGAACCGTCAATTCCCTACAGAAATAGTTTATGGCGATTGAAGCGCAATTTATGGTTCATCAGTTACAAAAATCGGAACGAAAAAAAAAAAAAAACTTTCCGTGTTACTCTTATGGCAAATCGAGAAGTCCGATGCGCACATTCTTAATATCAATATTAAGGTCTCATATTTTCAGAGGCCTACTTTGGCATCTAAACGAAACTTTTGAGCTTGGTGCCGAGAAAAAAGAATTTTTTTTTTTTTTTTAAACGCCCCAACATATATATATATAGTAATATGAGGTGGAAACTACTTTCATAAGCTTCTTTATAATGCATTTACGGTGATAGTATGCAGTCAGTATTAAAACCGGTAGGACTCGTCTTAGGTGGCCTAGTTCGAGGCCTAGTTCGTCCACGACGGAGATCGGTTTGAATCGAGTGGGACTCGGTACGGTTTGTTACTCTCTTCGAGCGTTTATCGCCTTTCCTCGCGGTCGAAGCGATACGAAGAACTTGTCCGCCGACGTTCCATCCATCGCTCTAGAGCCTCGTCTCAGCCAAACGGTTTCATTTTGTTCGCTGATTGAATGGAGAAAAAAAAAGACCGTCGGAAAAAGGAAGAATGTGTATTCGTCTCACGCGGGGTCTTCGGGGAGACAGCGACGAGACTGTGGGCAGAAACGTCGCCCCGAGGCTTCGCCGAAGCACACTGGAGAATGATTCATCGTCCGAGTGTGCGCGGATCAACGGTGGAGAATCGAGGAGAGTCGGGCTAACGAATAGAATCGGAGGTCGAAACCCTCGAACGTTTCACCGTGGCACAAAGTGGAATAACTAAACTTTGTACCTGCTACGATATTTAACCGGCGATGCACGTCATCGTGTCATTATTATTATCGCGTCGAAGGAACGAGGAGATAATTTTGCTGTAGAATTACGATTATCCGAATCGGGCTGGAAACGCGTTCCCATCAAACTGCAGATTATAAGAATAAAAAAATAAATTTCGGAGGATTATGAAGAAAACGGCCGAGTCGATAATGAATTTAACTTTGACTTTGAATAACTTTTGAATGAGTCGGATAATAGAAGTGCGAGGACGAATAATAATCTGCTAACGTGAAACGTCGAGAAAAAAAATAACGAAAAAAATATCTCGGGGAAAAATATATATAGTTTACGATTATTTTTTTTTTTTGAACGTTAATGTTTCATCTGAATTGTCGAGGTTCGACGAGCCTGTCCTTTTATATCTCGTGTCATTGATAATTCTATTTTTTTTTTTTTTTTGTTAATTTAGCAACGGATCGAACCGTCGCCAAGTTGAATAAAAGAAACATTGTGGACTTCTGTGAACAATGAAATTATAAAAATAACCTTCCTGATGTACCGTGAAATAAAAAAGTAAATAATGAAACAAGTTGTGAAAAGTAGAAACTAATAAAAGTCGGGTAAGCGTTAACGCGGTTGTGCGAAGCTTTTCAAGATCAACGCGCGATCACACAGCGCGACGCTCATAACAATAACATTGCGGCGAGAAATACAACGGTCGTGAAATCTTCCGTCGGCTCGATGAACGCCGTTCCATTGTGTTTCTCTCCTTTATTTTTCGCCACTCCGTCGGCCATTGAAGCCGTGATGGAAGATCATTAACGAAGCTCGACGGAACGGGAAGATTCCGAGTGAAATATCGTCGCCACGCGAATATCCGACGGGAAGATTCCTCGTCAGCGCGATACGACTGTCCCTGACCCGCGCGTCGCGTCCCTACGAAAAATCTGCCGGAGACTTCGGTGCGCTCCGTAGGAAGGCGAGGCCGACTCGGTTTCCCCCACCTCGCTTTCCCCCCACCACTCCCTTCGGAAGAACGGTTGCTCGTGCCAAGTCTGTGAGATTATGAGAACGAAAGTATCGTGGGAGGTTTCGCACGAACGAGAGGAACGAGAAAGAAAGGAAAAAAAAAAAAAAAAAAACGAAATTGTGACCAAGCGTACTTGAACCGAGTCTAATCTGCATCCGCGCGTGTCTGGCTGCGCTCGTTCGGACGAAGATCCCGGCGAATATGCAGGGGTCTTTGGGGGGAAAAAAAAAAGTAATAAATATGAACGCTCGTTTTATAAGGTCCGAAAGTGAGCTCGAGGAAAGCGTGGAACATAATCGTGATATCGGGATCCCTCTCGGTCTATACCGGGCTTCGTTGGGACGACGGCGATGTCGACGGGAGACTTCCAGCGATTACCGGTTTTCGTCCACATTCTCGCCAAATTCGACGGCTATTATCATTTGTAATGAATTCCGATTGTGAAACCGGCTTCGGAGGTTGGCCGCAACGTCGGTGGCTCTACGTATACGCGAGGTACGTGTACGCAAGAGTTACGGGTTAGACGAGAGACCGAGATCGGAAGATGAAGGAGGAGGAGGAGGTCGACGTTGAGGCGGCTAAGCTATTGGAAGTTAGAGGCACGCTAACTCGTCTCATTCGACTTGTTGGCACAGATTCTTAAAACGAAATTTATTCGTTAATTTAGTTTTTTTTTTTTTTTTTTTTTTTTTTTAATATTAATATATCTTGATCGTTTCAGGTGGTCGAGGAAATTCATGAATTAATTAACGACGGGGATGAAAATGGATTACGCTGGGGGGATCGTGGAAATTATTTTCGATGAATTATGAAAGGAGGAAAAAATTAGAGACCATGGAATTACAAGGTACAAAATGTATTGTTGGCATATCAGCGAGGATGTGACTGGCTGTGATTTTTACAAGTGACGAAGGGGCGGAAGAATTCGAAGCTTAAATTTACTTCAAGTTACAATGATACGAGAAGATCGCTACAACCGCAAAATTATACTCCCTCGCTCGCACGCTCCTTCATTCTGATGGGAATTTTTTTGTTTTTTTTACCAAAGCGTGTATTTTAATTTAACGGTGTAATTAATTTTTTTGTATCCAGCAACGTGCATTCAATGTACGCAGTATTTTTTTTTTTTTTTTTTTTTTTAATATACAACCGATCATATTCAACGGTACGATTCAACCATCAACGTGACGATTTACTCGAATTCCATAATATATTTATTTAATCTTGGCTGTAAATTTATACAAGTCGCTTTCTCACTCGTGAACTGTGAAAATGTTTTTTTTTTTTACTCTGCACACTCTTGATTCGTCTGGATTGTGTTTGAAAACAAATTATTATCCGAAGTTCTGAAGATATTTAACCGAGTGTATTTGCAAAAATACACTTGAAGCGTATCGTCGATTTAACGATTTTTTGTTAATTTAATAAACATTTTTTTTTTTTTTTCAACCCGGCCAGTACATTATCCCGCTTACTCGTTCTCACGTCAGCTTAATAACGTGTTTGTTTTTTTTTTTTTAATTTTGCACACTCGTGTCTCGTACGCGTGAATTCATTTGTTTATTTGAATTATCAACGGTAAAGTTCCGACGCGGTTGCAGGTGCGACAGACTCGGGGGAATTATTTTCCTCGTTACCGAGGCATCGTACGGCGAATCCCGTAATCGCAGGAGGAAGAGATTCTGGTCGGGCCCGAGCGAGAAACCGAGAGACACGCAGAGCTCGGACTTGAGAAAAGGAGAAACGTGTGTTATGCAGGGGGGAGTCGAGAGAAAGTTTCATCGAGGCGAGAATATGGAAGCGACAGTTGGAAATTCACGTGAGCCAGAGGAGTTCCAATTGGCTGAATATATTTTATGCGAACGACTCGTCAGAGGAGAACTCGTCCATGGGCGTTTGGCTAATTGATCCAACATGATTCAATTCCCTTCCCGACAAATTTTTTTTTTATCCCACCTCTCCTCACAACACTTCAAATGCCATCGACTTGCAAACATCAAAGAACTTTTTCTTTGTAGTTTCATTTTTTTTATATCGATAAAAACGACTGATTGGCGAACGGGACTTCACGGAGATTTCTCGATCGGATCTTTGGATCACCGACGCTTAATCTACGCTTACAGATGTATCTTTAAAATAACAGGAAACAGGAACTCGGGTGCTTTGAACACAATTAACCCGCTGTTGTCTTCTCTCCATCGACTCCCCGCTGAATATCACAATTTCTCGAGACAGTTTTTCTTTTCTTTCTTTCAAACACGTTCATTTATTATCACCTGTATCTCTCGTCCACGCGGTTTACAATGGTAAATAAATATCATAGATTTTTGTTCGCTTTTTTTTTTTTTTCTTACGCTTCAACACAAACGACTTGTGTTGTTCATCGATCGTCAATTAAAAGGTACAACCTCTCACAAACATACACACTTAGAGTACGTCTTTTCTTTTTTTTTTTTACTTTTTTGAACGAGCGAGTCTCGTGCATTTTTTTTTTGTAGAAATTTTACAAAAACAGTAATAGTGTAAATTAAAAAAAAAAAAAAAAACAACGAAGAAAATAAAAAGTTAATCGACCGGAAACATCCGGTCATGGCGAGAACATTGGGGACGAGGGAATCTCAAGCACTTTCGACCGAGTCTAATTCCGAACGAGTCATTCGTACGCTCGAGGCGTGCACGATAATTTTTTTTGCGGTGTTATTTAATACCGAAATTATTTGTCGTTCGAAATTTCATTCGGTGGGAGAGCGGTCGAAATTTTTTTTGGGACATTCATATGTATACATACATATATGTAACACAAACGAACACACGCGATATGTAAAAGTGGGACTTGTATACACCGAGCGTCGGCGCGACATGAGATTCGTCGGGAAAGCGCACAGCCGTTTTTTTTTTTTTTCATTTTTATTTTCATTATTATCATCATAATAAAATAAATTATCATTACTCACTTCTTTTATCGATTAAAACGAAAGAAAACGCGTCGATAAAGTGTTTCCTTACATTTTTTGTTGTTGCGTTTTTTTTTGTTTTTTTTTTGTTTTCTTTTTCATTTCTTTTTCTTTCCTCCGTAATCATTCCCGCGTCTCGTTTGTCATTCACTCGCATACTCCGAAAATATTATCTTACAAAACGAGGAAGCGAGCGCGTCGACGACTCTATTTGTGCGATATGAACGAGCATTATTGCCTTCTTTTCCAATTCGTTCGGCGAGCGAAGAGAGAGGGAGTTGTTTGTGTTCGCTAAAACTTTGTACATACACGTAGAGATGCTTTTTTTTTCTTTCGAGAACTCGCCGACTCGCTAAACGATTACGATATTTATTCACACTTTAAATTTAGTCCTTAGAGTCGACGAGTTTTTTTTTTTTTTTTTTTTTTTTTAGTGCACAACCGAAGGCCGCGTGGCGCCCGCTTTTTTATTGATTCCCTTTTTTTTTTATTATTATTTTACTACAGGATCGTCTCATGGTACGATGTTTGCTTATAGAACGCCTCGAGAGCGCGCTAATGGAAGATTATGCAGGTAGCAGCGAGCGTCCACACGCGGTCTCCCGCCGCACTTGAATAAATACAATGCCATATGTACAGAGGCGATAAATGAAACTTCTCGTTCGCAAATTGCTTCGATTTTTTTTTTTAATACAATGCATACGCGTTTGTCATTATGTACGGACAACCGAAGGTTTTTGGTTCACGGAGTGCGGTTTCTCCGGTCGAGATCGACGGAGAAGCTCTTAACCGACAAATGTACAATTTACAATTGCTAATGAACGAACGAAATGATGATACGCATGTTTGTCGACGGCTTTCGGCTTCATACCGAAATCGCCCGACGACAAACAAAATAAGTCCCTTGTTCTCCAGAAAAAAAAAAAACAAAATATACACTAGTCTGTACATTACGAGTAAAATTAATATCTAATGATATTACGATGAGTCTCTCTATCGAATGAGCTTTGTGAGTATGAAAATTTTCGCGTCTGTCCGTGCACAAATGAAATACAGTCAGAGGGAAGATCAGAAAAAAAATCATGCCCCGTACACGGACATACGCGAGAAACGAACGCACGAGTCGGCTTTTTTTTTTTTTTTTTTTTTTTGGAGGGTGGATTGATCCGATGTCTTCGCACTCGAAGTTGGCTCGTTTGTGCATCATGCGTGCGCGATATTGATTGTATATATGTAACGTATCACAGATTTCACTTGGAACTGAACACTGACGGGAGTGCAGGTCTCTGGCGAGGATTTGTTTTCGTGTTTTATTTTCGTCTCCTCGACGGCGAGGGAAATTTGGCGACTGCGAAGAGCCGAGTTTTTCGCGAAAGTTCCTGCGACACGCGCACGAAACGACGTGCGCGCGATGAAAGATTTGTGGTTTTCGAGATCACGGCTCGAGACGGTCGCTTCAGTACAGATCGTGTTGGAGCCTCCTGAGCATGAGATCGATCGCTATTCTCGCGTCCTCGACAGAGTCGTGCTCGGTGACTTGGATCTCTCGTCGCAGGACGGTTCTCGCGAGTGTCTTGAGACTGCTGCGAAAGGGATAGCCGAGGAAGTGCGGAAATGCGACGCACGTGTCGATGACGGTTGTGTGAAGCAGTCGCAGTGCGCGGAGGTCGTTCTCGAGTCCGTGGCCGATGAGGATCGTTTCCGCATGAACGAAGCTGACGAGGTCTTTCTGAACGTCGCGAAGGTTCTTCGTCGCCTTGGCGAGGTCCTTGGCGGTGATGCCGCTGAATCGTGTGTTGTAATCGATCACCTCGTCGTCGGGTTTGACGAGGGTGTCGTAGACGATCGTTCCGTCCATGCCGACGAGGGTGACTTTGGCGAGTTCGAGACCGCGTCTCGTGAAGCACATCTCGCAGTCGAGAGCGTAAACGCCGTAGTTGCCGTCACGAGCGATGAGGCGCGACGGTCTGGTCCTGACGTAGCCGTCGAATGGGCCGTTGTAACCGGGAGAAAGACCGGTCCAAACGTGGGTCCTGGCAGTGGTGCATCCAGCGGCTTCCTCGCGACCTTTGCAACACTCCCACGTGTCGCTCTGACGACGATCGTGACCGTTTTTCAGCTTGCCCCAATGATAAACGCATTTCTCCTCGTTCATGTACTTTCCGTTCTCGCGATTGACGTTGAACGTCTTGTGGCAGCGCACGCAAGGTCTCTCGACGACGACGAACATCGACGGATCCGGCGAGACCCACGACTCGGGCGAGGAGCGCGAATCTCGCCGAGATTTCTCCGCGTAGCCGGAGGAGGAAGACGACGACGACGACGACGACGACGACGACGACGACGACGACGACGACGACGACGACGACGACGACGATGACGACTCGCCGATGTCGGAATTCTTGTCGCTGTCCGACGAGCACTCCGGCTCGAGATCCGAACTCTCGACGGAGCTTCCGCTGCCGTTACCGCTGTCGACCTCGCACTCGCTCGCCCTCCACGAAGTCACCGTCTTGTTGCTCTCCGGCACGAACTCCCGAGCGTTGGCGTCGAGATTGTGCTGACGAGAGCGCGCACGGTGACCCATCGGGTGTTGCTGGAGATTCAGAATTATCGCGTACCCAGGAAAGTAGCTGCACTCGACCGGGTAACCGAGATGAGCGAGCTGCATACCCGTGAGCGTGTATCGTCGCATCAGCGACGCGAGTGCCGCGTCGCTCAGGTGATTCAGCTCGTCCCTCTGGCTGCTCACTCTCTGACCGTGGCTCGACGTACCTTTGGATTTCTTCGTCCCGATCGCGTGAGCCGCGCTCTCGATTTTTTTTCCAGAAGCTCCGGCCACGCCGGATTCGTTGCTGTTGGAATCTCTCGAGCGGACGACGTTCGACCCGCTCGACTGTTGCAGAGATTGAGCCGCGCTCCGCCGCGAGATGGCGCTTCGCGTCTTCGGCTCGTTCGCGCTCGAGTCCGCGCTGTCTCTCGACGGGCTCTCCTGATGGAAGTGACGGGAATCGAGGTCCGAATGGTGCTGTAGAAGACGGTGATGATGACGGTGACGCGACACCGTTCCACCGACCGACGACTGACGATGACGACGATGATTGTCCTCGTCGTTCTCGTCGTCGCGGTCGCGGCGCTGCTGCTCGCGCGGTCCTCTCGTCCGATTCTTCCGCTGACGACGACTCAGCGAGGTGCGATCGGTGCGCTCCTTCGACGTCGAGACCGCCACGGCGAGGTCCTTCGACGACGCACTCTCGGAGTCGGTGATGACGCTGGACGGATCGCCGTTGACGGTCGTCGACGATGAACTCGGACGGCCGCTTCCCGATGAAGGCTTGGACAATCCCTGGGCGACCTTGCAACGCGTGCTCGACGTCGGCACGTACTCGCCCTCGCCGCTGCTGGCATCCCCGAGCTCCGGTTCCTCTTCCGGCACCAGGTCGCAATCTTTATGTGCACACACAAAAGAGATGCGTCAGTGAATCGCTGTTAGCAGGACGATTTACGTCGATCTTTTTTTTTTTTTTTTTTTTTTTTAATATCAATTATTGTTATTGTTGTTGTTATTCATACGGGTGTTTTTTTTTTTTATTGTCATTACAATGGGATTAGAGACACGCGGTTACATTACGTCTAGGATGCGGCAAATCTTTTGCGTTTACATTTTTCTTTTTTTTTTTTTTTACTTTGGATCTCTGATTTAGTCTCGCAATCGCCGATCATGCATCATCTCGTTGCTCTTTTTTGCAGGGTCGCCCAGGATTTTTCGTTTTATATCTGACGGAGTTTTCATTTCTTTTTTTTTCCTTTTTTTTTTTTTTTTTTTTTTTTGGAATGAGTGAGAATTTTTTTTCGCGGGGAGTGGAATAGAAGAGACAAAGATGAATAGAAGCAATCGCCTCCGTTCGTGTTGCGCTCACGTTACCCGATGAGACTGGCTGCACCAAGAGAAACAAAAAAGTGTACCAAGATCATTCAGATATGTTTATTTCGCACGGTGCGAAAATTGCGGTTGAGCGCGAAAAAAAAAAAAAAAAAAAAAACATTTTCACACCTCGCGGGATAAAATTTTGTACGACAGTCTTGCGAAATGCGTTTTTTCTAACTGGTGTTGACACGACATTCGTCCTCGACTCGTCTAGTCGGAAAAAGCTTTATCGCACTAGTATCGTAAAGTAGTTATTTCTTTTCGACAGTCGTGAAACATCGCCCGAGTAAAATCAGAAATGCCAATATTTTGTGTGCGATTTTAGTCCATCGATATTCACTTGGTACGGAGATATAATTCCGGTTAAAAAAAAAATTGATATTTTTTAAATTCAAACGCAGATCGTCGGAACCAATAAATTCAATTTTTATATCGAGACATTTTTTTTCACGTACCAAATATTTTCCAGTAACCAATTTTCGTCTCGTTGATTTTTTTTTTTTTTTTTTGGTGCGATAATGCCCTTTTTCAACGATAACTCGCGAATGTTCGTATCAGCGGCGGATCTAATAGCGCCGTAACGAAGCGAAAAGCGATAAGGTCTTCCCCGTGATGTTTCAGACACGCGACGTATTTATCAAGGCATTTACTGTTCATAGAAGCATTTCTCTACTCGACTAATATCTCCCATCTCGAAGCTGTGTGTGGAAACTCTGACTTTGCACTTTGAAATCTCGGCGAAGCTATTCGCGATTAACGCTCCGTCCGGCCGAGAACTATTAAATGCCGTGTTATATCTCGGTTACGCAATGTATAAATATTTCTCTTTTGCCTCGCGACACGTGTTACGCACGACGACATTGCCGAGAGACAAAGCGGAGACGAATAGACGGGCAGAAGCTTCGCAATAATTTCGGTAATTTGCCGATGGACGGACGAACGGACTCAGCGTTACAAAATTATTATTTTTTTTAATATTGTCAACTGTATTGAAATAATGAAAACGGAGAAACGGCAGGCAATTCGTAGAGGAAGCTCCTGGGAGAAAATCCTTGAAGCCGTCGTTAGCAGAGTTGACCTTCTTTACTACATTTTTTTTTTTTTTTTTTTTTTTTTAGTTGAACTCGATTATTCGAGGGAAGAAAAATTGAAAAAAAAAAGGAGAGAAACACCGGCAGAGTCGTCCGCGGACCGGAAACCCGACGGTCAGAGGAGAAAGTTACCGCGAGTTTGCGAGCCTCGAGGGCCGTAGATCCGAGTGGAGACCTCGGAGAACCCGAGGGCATCGACATCCGGCTCCGCGGAAGTGCGAAGTGCGGAACGACAAATCGGTTTTTCCAACTCGACGGAAAAATTGATCGCCGGAGATTTATACGGCTAAACCGGTAACATCGTCGAAGTCACCGGCAATTCCAACGTCGGTCGACGCAGGACTAATACATTTATTTTTTATTTCCACCAATATATTTTTTTCCCCGGTAGAGAAAAATGTCTGTAAAATTTCCCACCCCGAAAGAACCGAAGAAAAAATCTAGACTTCACTACTAATATATTTTTCCGACTCCCAGCATTCCTATTCTTGCAATCGCCTTCTAAAAAAAAATCACCACAGAATTAATATTATTAAAAAAAAAAAAAGCCCGAATTGTGTTTCCTTTTCACATTTTTTCCCCGATTCAAACGTTTTATTTTCACCATCCCACTTAAGAGAAAAAAAAAGATCACTACCGCATTATTATTATGCGAAGTTCCGTCTCAGTGTTTATCCGAGATCCTCAACGGTCTTCGCTCTAGCCGGGCCCCTTGGACGAGGCTCCTTTGTCTCCGTGCCTTGTAACTCGACACCGACCCGAGACACGGAGGAAGAGCGACGAGGATGAGAATAACAACAAAAAAAGCGTTCAAAGATCTTGGAACTGCGGGGCCGACCCGACACCGACCCGAGCCGGAGGAAGAGCGACGAGGATGAGAATAACAAAAAAAAAAAAAAAAGCGTTCCAAGATCTTAGAACAGTCGGATGGGGGACAAGAAGCTAGAGCGCGCGGACAGCCAGGAAGTTCGCATGGAGAGCGTAGAGGAGCGCCCGACTCGAAGCCAATAACGGGAGGTCGTCATCCCCGTTCGCACGCCGTCTTCCGTCGGCAAGCCCGATACCGTTGCATCATTATGAAATCATCGTCGGCTCGGTCGTGTTCGAAGAAAACTTCGAAGTCTCTACACCCCCTCAGGCATGACTAAGCGACGCGGCTCTCAGCACGATCGAGCGCCATTACTTCGCGGGAATATTAGCGCCACGGATGAATCTTCCCGTGTCGGTAACTCACGAGCATATAGAGGGACGGTGCGAGACCCTCGGTTCGCTTCCTTGGACTGTCGAGGAATAATTCACGTACTCGAGGCTGTTCACGCACGAGACGATATAAATTAGAGAGATGCGATTCACTGCGGACGATTAACTTGCTCGAGAATCTTTTTTTTTTTTTTTTTTTTTTTTTTTTTTTTTTTTTTTTTTAAAGAAAATTCGAATGAATATTGGAATTGAAGTGTTTTTATTAAAAAATTTGATATTTTTATGATGAATATTGGAATGGATTTATCGTGAGGGTTTACACCCACGAGTTAACGCGCATGCGTCATGGATCCTTCGCGTCCGAGGTCCGCCATTTAATTTGATTATTTTTTAGCCGTCTCTCCGTGCACGGTTCGATGAGAGTCGAAGGCGTGTTATTTAACTGGCGTTGGCGGACCCCGAGACAACGATATTTGTTTCGAGTTTTTATTTGTCGGACAATGATCGTGGTCGGGATAATGAGGGGGATTTATTGTTACGCGAAAGGCGCATCGGTTATACGCTGAAGAATACGTAATACGATTGTCGATGAACCTTCGAGGACGTAATGATTGATGTTTATTCATGTCAGAGGCACCCGGCATGCCACGAAACAATTCAACGAGTGATTTTGTAACAGGAAGACATTTTTGAAAATTTGCGACTCTCTGAGAATTTCAAAGATTCCGAGGAGAAGAGAGAATTTTGGCCGATTCTCGAATTCGTAAATTTACGTTTCAGCAAACATTTGTATTTAGAAAAATGCCTAACGAGCCTCGACCGCCTCGGCTTTGCAGTTGCACCTTAATAAAATCGGCGCATCTTGTAATTATGTGATTAAAAAAAAAAATCATTAAAATAAATCTCGCTGATTGTCGTTCTCGACGCAGTTAACCCAACGATGCAACGTATCATCTTATAAGAGTGCGTGTTAAACAATCCGCCGTGCAACGAATCGAGACGCCGGCCCAACGACCGACACGCTTTGCGTCTCTAGCGTAACTTAGTCTCATTTACCAACCGTCGGAATACAAAGATTACCCGAGTCGCGGTGCCCGATTCCAAAGTTTCTCGTTGAATCGACACGAGTCCTTTAACTCGCGTTACAAACCACGAATAAAAAATATCACTGACGAGTAATATTTCATCGCAACGATTTTTCAGATACAAAATTAAATTCACCATTAAAAAAAAAATTATTAACTCGACCCTCAGGAATAAAAACCGAAATTGCCAATACATAAATAAATTTAAAAAAAAAGTACCCAATCTTCATTAAAAAAAAAAATTAAAAAAAAAACCTCGAGTTCTTCAACTCGCTTTCCGGACCACTGATAAAATAATTTTTGCGAGTGGTTGGCAAGGCGAATCGAAGACTCGCCGATTAAACCCTCATCCGTGATACTTCACGGATGAGTAACATTTTTTCACAACCTTTCTCAACATATGAAATTAAATCCATCCTGTCGCGTGAGTCTGCTGTCTTGGACATTTTTTGTCTCGCCGTCTTGCCAATGGTAGGGAAAGGGGAGAGCCGATAACGGGGTCTGCGAAGCAACGATCGTGTGTTCCCATGCCGCGGCGATGCACGACACGGCACGAACTCACGAGAGAGCCACAGTAACCCACTCTTCGCTCCCGTTACTCACGCCTCACCGACCCGACCGGCTAGATAATACGGCTCGAAGTACAGCCGAAGTATGATGGAGCGCACACGTTTTACGGTACCCACCTCGTATCCGTAATACACACACGCGTTCCACGTAATACCGTACGTCACGACTCTGCGTGCAAACGCGCATCGTGGGTTTTTTTTTTTATTTTTTTATTTTTTTTTTTCCAAAGATCTGAGCGGATAAGTCGGCTCGGCGGTCAAAGGCGAAAGGTTGCACGCGGGGTCGAGACGAACGCGAGGAAGTTCACGCGGTTGCATCGGCGAGTCCGTTTTAGCCCAAAGGCGAAGATGAAAAAAAAAAAAAAAAAAAAAAAAAAAAAAAGATTTAGCAAACCTGCTAGGTCTTCGAATGAGGGAGACGAGCTCGAAGCCCGAGTGGCGAGTTGTCCAACAAGCAATTTATTTCCTTGGCGCCATCCATAAGGCAATTTGTTGCGCAAATCAACGAGGCTCATCGGCTTATTCCCACACTGTGGGAAGTTTCCGATATTCAGCCTCGCACCATTTTCTTACGGTATTTTCCGATGCTATAATTTTCCTCGGTTCTAATATCGACTCTAACTTGTGTTCTTACGCGCAATGGGGATTTTGTTGTTGTTGTTGTTTTTTTGTTTGACACGATTCTTGATTCAGAAACTTATTGTCGAAAGACGAGATTCCCGAATCGACGTTACGAATTTTCGGGACGGAGAAATTTTTTTTTTTTTCTTCTGACTTTGCTCAAAATAATGAAAGTCCGGAAGTGCAACGTCGGTGGAAAAATGTTCTATTTCGCAACGACTATTATCAACCTGTGCGCACGCGCAGTACTGTTTTATTATGCGCCGCATAATAAAAAAAAATCGTCAATTTAACGCGCTGCATCGAACGTTTTTTATGCGGAAGATGATAAATTAAATTTAACGTACAATTGTGATAAAAAATTAATGTACTTTTCCATTGGAATCGAAGTAAATTATATATTTAAAAAAAATTATTTACAATGATTTTCTGTGCACCGAACATCAATTTTTTATCACAAAATTTAACGTGAAATTCAATATATCAGTTTTCGCATACAAACTTTCAATTCCATACATTTAGTGGCATCCGAATTTTTTTCACAGTGTAGAGAATAATAGAGTACGAAAAATTCGCGACGTGGAAAGAAACGTGGTGATGAACCTGAAAAAAAAAAAAAAAAAAAAAAAAAAAAAAAAAAATCGCGCCTCTTGTGATATCTGCTTTAGTCTAGCTCGGGCAGCAAAATTCACACTGCGAAAATCGTGCGGTCGCGCCTCGCTCGTGAAATAATATATTCGTCAATTATGTTCGCTTATTCGAGGCCACGTTAATGGGACCTTGGTCGTTCGCCTCAAACAGAATGGGTCAGTCGTTTGTTGCCGTGAAATGTATCGCTCGTCTAAGCGCACCCGGGTTCATTTGAGCGAGACGTTAAGTGTCGCACGATAGTCAGACGTCCTTGGAATTGATAAACAAAAAATTAATTTCTCATACGAGCCGGCAGTTAGATAATACACGAGCGGTGGGGGGAAAAAAAAAGAAAAAAAAAAGAAAAATAAGGAAAAAAAAAATAGAAACGTTGCGGTAGGTTTTGGCGAACGTTGCGATGACGACGTGGAGCTTGTTCTTATATACAAAAATCCCGGACGTTGGATTGTAAGAAACATTGTCAAGAGAATGGGCTGGCATTTTTTTTTTTTTTTTTTCTCGCAAGGGTCAGTGGGTCAGCGGCGATTCATCGCGCGCGCACTCGGTCTGCGCAGACGGTGAATTTAATCGCGGAAACGGATTGCTCGTCGCCGTGCGAGGAAGGAGACGGTTGGTTTCGTTCGGTTTCCGCGACTCTTCGCCGACGAGTTGTCGAGAGGTCGCTTCGCAGTATGTGGAGCGTAAGAAGAGTTCACGGCAAGAGTGAGCGAGAGACGAGCAAAAGAAAAAAAAACCGGGCAATTTGCACCGGAGACTCGTGTGCGCATGCGTGTGTCTTCTGTGCGAGGCAAATCGGTTTTTACGCGATTGCCGACATTTATCTGCGCTTGTCGGGATACGCGTGCGTAATTATGAAAGCTTCGAAGAAATCGTTGAAAATAATCTCAAAGGTACGGGAAATGAAATGTAAAAAAAATCACGGCGCTAAAGATATCCGCGTGGAATTAAATTTCATTTATACCGAGTCACCTTCGGTGCACGGCTTTGGGAATAAAAATTGCTTAAAATTGCAGAATTTTATTCTTCGATCGAACTTCCCCAAGTAAATAAATTTCCCTGGCGTGAACTCTGAGATTAATGATCGTCGAAACTCGCGATTTTAGTTCTCTTGGACTTCGTTTGAACGAGGTCTAAGAGAACTAACGAATGCTCTTTGAGCTTTCGCCCTTGGGTCAAACGGAGAAGAGTCCGCTTTCGTCAAAGTGAGAAAGACGGGGAAATCTGCGAGCAACAATGGGATGAAACGGAATGAAACGAGAGGTTGAGAGAAAGGTTAAAAAAAATATATATATTTATCACGAAGGGCAAACAAGAATGAAGAAAAAAAAATTAGGTGGAGAACGAATGTTTGAGTGAAACGAGCGGAGAAAGGAGACAAGACCTGGGCAGACGAGTAGCGTAGCAGAAAAAAAAAAAATATATATATATATATATATAAAATAGACTATAATATGTACACGTGAAGTAACCGGGACGGCACGCGGCCGTTCTCTCGACGAGTAACAGTTATCGACTCTCCGGCGGGCCCGATCGATTTCTCTCCAACGACCTACATTGAAATTAGTGTCTATTAACCGTGCAAGGACTCCATCCGCGCTCGCTAGTCCGATTAAACGCGATCCTTGCGCTCGCTGTCGAAAATAACGCGAACGGTAAATAAGGCAGGGCAAAAAAGAATCTCGAAACTTGTCGAGGATCAGGAAAAAAAAAAAAAAAAAAAAAAAAAAATTTCCCTCATGATCGATATACGCTTAAGGCACAATGTTTACCGATTCCATCAATGTCAACCGGCCACAATTTCCGTGTTTTGCGGACTGTGCAAACCTCCCGCAGTTCAGATTTTTCCTCTGGCAAATTAATCACATATATATATATATATATATATATATATATATATATGAGTCGCTCGAGCTAGAATATCACGAGTATTATTTGGAACGTAAAGCGGCCTTAAGTTGCGAAAAAAAAAAAATAAGAGAGGAATACCGAAGAGAGATAAAAATCGCAAAAAAAAAACGAGGATAAAAAATCAGTGATTTTTTTTTTTTTTTTTTTTTTTTTTAGAGGCGAACCAAGAGGCTCTCATCGGAGAGAAGAAGCGAGCCGCAGAAAGAATTCGCGAGCGTCCCACGAGCGTGAGATGGCTGACAAAGCCGCGGAGTTAATCGTCGAGTGTGCATGAAACAATGAAACGTTTATAGTCGTGGACGGCGATTCTGAGGACACGCAGAGCAGACGTAATGGATGAAACGAAATTGCGGAGACCATTCGCTCGTATTTTTTTTTTTGTCTTCTCTTTTGTTTTATTTTTTTTTAATTTCAATCTGTCGTTCCGGATGATTTTTTTTTTGTTTCTTTTTTTTCAAGGATTAAAAAAAAGGACAATCGTCCGCGACAAACACGTACCTTCTGCACAGCTTGCGAGGAACTTGCCGTTGCTGGAGAAATTCATGTCGAGGACGGGCCCGGTATGACCCTTGAGCGCGCCGACCATCCACGAGTGCGTGAACTCCTGTTGGGCCTCCCGTCGCTTTTTATTCTTCGCACGCTTGCCGCTGCTCGCTGTGTTACTCGCGCTGCCGTTGTTGCTCGCAGTCAATCCTGGATTGTTACTGGCATCGCCCAACGAATTTCCCGTCCCGTCGGTCGTCTTGCCTTCCTGCTGTCCCGAGACATCTGCTTTTTACAGAGCAAACAAAAACAAACGTCGGTTAAATTTTAAACACATACACATTCATATATATATACATATATATATATGTATATATGAGTGAAAGTTCACTCGAGTAAATGGTCGGAAGAACACTGCGTATTTTAATAACGAACTTGAAATTATTATTATTATTTTTTTCAATTATTATTTTTTTTAAATTAATTTATTTTTTTATTTATTTTTTTAATCGACAACGTACTTTTCACGGATGATTGTTCGCGTCTTTCACGAGCTCGTCTGCGTCGGTTCCGACGTCGTTGAGAATTGGTTAATGAGTTGGTCTGGGAAAAAGCCATTTTGACTGAGAAACAAGCTCGAGAGGCCAGAAGTGAAATTTTTCCTATATTTAGTATAACGCGCGGCGGTCGCTTCAGCCACGTGCACTCGATACACCGCTAGCTAGGAGCGTCTTTCACAGAATGATACAAACACAATTCCCGTTTCTCCTTTTATTAACTATTTCGACGATGACTCTTCGCCACCATGGAGCGCCACGGTGACGGATTAGTCCGCAGGTAATATTTTCCACCGCCCTTCCGGTTTATGGGAAATTCTCGTTCGACGATTGGCCAAAATTTTGTTTTTGCCACGGTGCGAATTTCACCCGTGTAGATCATGCAGCGAATGGTCGAAAAATTAAACTACGCTTTGCGCTCTGTAAATTATATCAAACGCATAGGTAAAAAATATATCTTAACATTGTTTTTAGGTGTGCCGATTAAAATGTTGATGCAACCCTCGGGGAATAAAAAATCTATTCTATATGTACTATTTTTTTGTTTTTGCCACGGTGCGAATTTCACCCGTGTAGATCATGCAGCGAATTATTGAAAAATTAAACTACGCTTTGCGCTCTGTAAATTATACCAAACGCATAAGTAAAAAATATATCTTAACATTGTTTTTAGGTGTGCCGATTAAAATGTTGATGCAACCCTCGGGGAATAAAAAATCTATTCTATATGTACTATTTTTTTGTTTTTGCCACGGTGCGAACTTCACCCGTGTAGATCATGCAGCGAATGATTGAAAAATTAAACTACGCTTTGCGCTCTGTAAATTATACCAAACGCATAAGTAAAAAATATATCTTAACATTGTTTTTAGGTGTGCCGATTAAAATGTTGATGCAACCCTCGGGGTATAAAAAATCTACACTATATGTACTATTTTTTTGTTTTTGCCACGGTGCGAATTTCACCCGTGTAGATCATGCAGCGAATGATTGAAAAATTAAATTACGCTTTGCGCTCTGTAAATTATATCAAACGCATAGGTAAAAAATATATCTTAACATTATTTTTAGCTGTGCCGATTATAAAAAGTTGATGAAACCCGACATGGAATAAAAACCCTATCTCATATGCACAATTTTTTTTTTGTTTTTTTTTTGTTTTTCTTTTCACGACGTCAATTTTATTCGTAACTATTATGCATGGATGCTTGATGAATTAATAGTCACTTAGGCTTCACAGTACTGTATACATACACAAAAAAAAAATATATATATATATCACACGAATGTGTTTACCGTCCTTCGAGATGACAAGATAGACCTCGAAGCTACGCACACTTTTATCGCACGGCCAAGGTTAAGCCTGCTGTGCGAATGCAAGAAAAAAAAGTGTTATTCCCTCCGGTCTTTTGATATTGATATTTCTATATCGCAAAATAAACGGAGACCGAGAATATTTCCTAGATCTCAGGCAAATTTCAAATTCCCAATTCCAACATTTTATCTTTATCGTAAACAATGAGAGACTCGAAATTTGCGTGGTTTATGTGTTTACAAAAAAAAAAAAATTAATCATTGTACTTAATCTAAATTAGAGTCGAGGCGACTATTTGTCCGGGATCGAGCAGCGAACCGCGAATGTTTCACGGTGAATCATTAAAACCAGCGTGTTGTATTATTTTTATTAATGCTTTTTTTTCTCTCTCTCTCTCTCTCTCTCTCTCTCTTTTACCGTTTTTATCAGACGTCCTTGACCTCCCTCTCGGCGACTCGCTGCGATAAACGGGTCAGATAAACGAAACTGCACTGACAAAGTATTCCTGTGCGTGTGTTTGTTGTGTTTGACCTCTCAAATATGAGGTGGAAGAGAAAAAGTAAACTGTGTCACGAGAACGAAAAAAGTTTATAATAGAAAAAAAAAAAAAAAAAAAAAGATAGTCGGCTTCGATAAATCGGACGATTGATAATTCGAGTGCTTTTTTTTTTCATCGATGTATCATTGGATCGATAAAAGGCGACGATGGTTTGTCCGTGTAATTTCGACGCGTGGAACTAACCAAAGGTCGCGGCGAGAATGAGAAGAGCAAAACGCGGTAAATTCAAGGAAACATTTGCCGACCTTCGGTTGAACCGCGAGATTCTCATAAAAATAATGCGTTCGAGGAGTATTCGTCGAGCCGAATCTCTTTATCGGTACACACTTCGAACCTCGAACAACACACGACAGAGATGACAAATAAAAAAATTCAACGATAAAATATTTTTTTATTCCATCGGGTATTTCATAGTCTTTCCATTAGCGAAAAGAAATATTTTGCGAATCGGAAGATTTCCGAATTTGTGGACGGTGATAATAAATAAAAAAAAAAAAAGATGCCGAGTTCACCAAACATTTTTCATCCGTGAACTGGTTGCAATATTGCAATTTCTCGATAATATCAAAATTATTTGGATTTAATGTACGATTTGTTGACGAAAAAAATAACTTTGATGTTTGAAACGAAACGACAAAAATCGTGAACCTTTGCCGTGGAAAAATGTTTATTAATTTTACTGACGTGTCTGTGTGTGTGTTTTTTTTTTTTTAACGAGTTGTCTCAAGGATCTCGACGGTTTGGGAACAATGCTGTCGGATGGAGAATCGCTATCGTTATTCTTGGCCAATGCGAGTCATCGGCGAATTGTAATTAAAGACTCGATGAGGAGAGCTGCGCAATTGAATTCAGGCAAACAACGTTACGTTCGAATTCGATGAACGCATAGTAGAATCCACAATGAAGGATGCTGCGTTATTTATTCGCCTGGACGATAATGAGTATTCAGTGAAAATTGCAAACTGTTCGATAACAACTCGACTGGAAAGTGACTCATTTCTATTCACGTAAAGACACAATGAAATAATGAATCAGCTGCCTCATATTTTGGGTCGAACGACGAAGCAAAAACACGGTTGGAATTGTTCTCAAGAAACCAAGTGATTTTTGTACAGGAAAAAAAAAAAAAAAAAAAAGCGGACCTACATATTATTTTTTTAAACCTCATCTGGATATTTAATTAATGCTCAGTGTAGGAAAGATCTGATTTTCTATTTCTATTATTTAAAAAAAAAATGTAATAATCCGAAAATCCGAGAGAAAAATTAATTTTCAACGATTCCGTTTGCATTATATTTAAATTCTTCGTGTTTTTGCGGCGAGACAGGAAGTGTCTGGTAAACCCGACGATTTGAACGTTCGTCGCGAAAACTCGCTTCAAAACAATTGACGCACTCGCGGTCGACGTTATGTTGTTGCGAGAAAAAAAATAACGCAAAGTCATATGGAATCGTGAGCGCGATATACGACGATGATTTAACGTAATATTTTTACAGCTTCGGGATCAACTCGTTCCTACCCAAAACCGCCGCTGAATCTTGACTCGAACCATCAATTTTTCTTGCATTCCTGACCGTCGACAATACGAGAATTAAAAAAAAAAATTAACAAAAAAAAAATTCGTAGCCGTCTGGTTTTTTACCATCGGTCAAGACTGAAATCGGCTTATCGGTGGTCGATGATAATGACTTTTTCACTTCCGGTCTCCCTGTCCCTACAATCTCAATGGAAAGCCGACCTCGCTCCGGTGGATGAAATAATTATCGTTCACCATATTCTTAATTGACGGTTGTGACGCGTTTAATAATTTTAACGAAACTCCTAAGCGCCTCTCGTCGTCGTCGTGGTCGTCAAACCGGTGGCTCGCTCGCATATCGATTTAAACTCAAGCTTCCCTCTGGACGACAACCACTCTTTTCAGGCTCTCCATCCGGATAAATATACATGGAATCGTGCACAGAAATATTGATATATTCATCAGGCTGCTCTACCAGATTCCCGCATTCATTTTCTCTCTCTCCCCCCCGATACGACCGGCTCGCGTCCGTGGCAGAGCTAAATTTAATGCGATCCATTGTCCTTGGAAATTATTTTTCGGTCATCGATCGTATTAGATATCTTCGCGAGGCACCTTGAATCGCCTGGTCGAGCCCAACGACTCCGGTTGTTCGCCTCAATGTATTCCGTCGGTTCGTTCAACCCCGGGTCTGAGCCTTGGATTAAAAAAAAAAAAAAAAACACCTGATTCCAAACGGTTTTGGGTGCTTCGAGACGATGAAAAAAAAAAAATAAAAAAAATAATACGGTTTCTATCGCAGCGCCTCCTCGATTCAGAGAACTCAACTACCTTTATCATGATTTGTTTTTTTTTTTTTAATCGCAGAAATAATTCATTGATCTCCGATGGATTCCGCAGACAAATTAAATTCGCGATCCGCCAAAGCCGTCGTTTTTATTTTAGAGAAAATAAAATGCGTTCGCTGTTGCGCCTCATCGCGACGTTCTCCTTATCTCAGGTTTTCTCTTATCAACCGCCTCGGGCCAGAGGCCCGATAGCCCATTTGTGCGACGCGCAGTTCAGGCAGCAACATAATAAATAAATGTACGAGTAGCATAAATATACACAGATAAACAGTCTGTATATTATATATATATATATATATATATATATATATATATATATATTAGGGTGAGTCATTAAATGGGATGGTCATCATGGGATTTCAAAAGTTTTTTTTATTAGATATTCGAAAAATGTCAATTTAATATATAGTTTCATATGAATTTCATTTCTCGTTATTAAAATGAGTATTGTTTGAGTTTTATTTTCAAAATTATCAATAATACATTTTTTGTGGAGCATTAAATTTCCGGAAAAAATAATCTCGGAACATTTTTTTGTTCGATCGATAAATGCTGAATTTTTTTCTATTGGACTAAAAAAAAAAAAAAAAATACAAAACTGCGATGCGGAGGATCTTCCTATTGAAATTAAGAGCTGGCGCTTGGTGAGAATTTTTTTAAGGTGTCTAGCAACCCATATTTCCCTGTCACTTGTAAAAAAAAAAATAATCGATTTTTTTGACCCACCCTAATAAATATATATATATATACACACTCATCCATTGGAGATTATTTTTTTTTTTAAATTTTTTTTTTTTCATGAGAATGGTCCACTTTCGAAGCGACAACTTAGCGATCGGTTGGAAAGTGGTCCGTGTATTTGTCCACGGAGACGAAATATACCGTAGCGGAGCGTGAGTCATCGGGAGTTATTCACGCTATGACCTGCCCGAAGGTCACTCAGCGACGCGACGCTGTTCCACTCTTGAAGCGAGAGTCTTGTCAAAGAGTGTTTCGCGGCGCGACCGTCGAAGGGAAGTTTCTTCACCATCTTGTGTACATAAATAAAGATAATGCTCGTGAATGTTCGCAGAAGACAGACTCGGGCGTTACGGGTGGCAACAATGGCGCGGGCGCGCCCTCGTCTCTTTCTCATTAGTTCCGGGAACGTGTATCGAACGAGATGAACAACGCTCGTACGAGCGTTGGGAACGGACACAGCATTAATAAATAATGTATGGTGACGGGAGGATGCGGCACGGCAGACATTGTCGGTGGTTTATTATTTATTGTGTTACATGGGAATTATAAAAGCGACCGCGGAGCCGATCGTCCCCGCGCATGCGCGCAACAATGGTCGGCGCGTCGCCAGATACGAGTCCGGTCTTCCAGACGGACCCGTTTCTCCTTTGTTCTCGACCGTCAAATTTGGGTCTCCGCAGCGCTCCTCGACAATGACGAGACGCGTTTCGGACGAATTTTATCATTAATCTGCCCCGCGGGACGATCAATATAGTTCGGTTTTTTTTTTTTTTGGGTCATTGTTTATATGATTGCGTTGAGTGGGTCAGAGGGACGGAAAGAAATACGTGGTCAGATGGAAGAGTTGATCCAACGACGGCCGACTCGCGAGTATTATAACGTTGATTTGTCCGTTAACGAGTTTTTTTTTTTTTTTTTTTCGATTTCGAGACATTTTTAGACACAATCGGAATGAATACGGTTGGTGAATTTTCAAAAAAAAAAAAAAATGTATACCTTTTTTTTTTAATCTGCAGCAAATTTTCATATCAGATACGGAGATAGGACTTTGCTATGCATTCTCTATTTGTCGCTAAGAAATGTGAGAGTCGCTTGCAGGATTTTTCGAATTTATTTTCGTTACGTAAAAATGTGTTACGAAGGTTGCAATATTTTTTATCGAATCGAAGACGACGCAAAAAAAAATCTTTCAGCCCACTAACTCCCGTGTTATCTTTCCGCATTGAGCACGAATCTAACAGCTGTTGTCTCAAACTCAAGTGGGCCAAAAAGCCCGCAAACGGTACCATTAAAAAAAAATTTATTAACACGGATTTAATATTCTCTTAAATATCATTTCAACGTATTATATTCCAATGTACTGTAGTGTAATCATCTACAATTATTCGGAACGAAACTTTGGCCGTTTATTCTTATTCCTTGACTCTCGTCTTTATCGAAACCGTAAAATTCCGTTCGCATCCGCTTAGAGGTTTCTCGCCGCGAGCTCACGGCGTGTTCAATGAATTTTTAAAAGAGCAGCTCGAATAACCCCGAATCAAAGAACGCGTGACCAATACCGATGCGATTGTCTCGCTCGATTACAGTTCCGATCATCTTCTCCGTAGAGATTTCTTCTTTCCTCTTTTTTTTTTAACTTCGTGGCCTCGAATTACCCAAGCGAATCCGGAAGTTGTTTGTGCACACCTATCACGATTATGACGAATTTCGCATATTTGCCAAGCGACTTCGCGAGACGAAGAGAAAATAAGAAGAGCGGTGGAGGGGGGGAGGAGCAATATCCTCCGTCACGGCCGTCTCGTCGCGGATCTTCCAGTGTGATAAATGCCTGGTGGTGTGTCTCTCGTCACATGTGATGTACATTAGGTGCGATTATTTGAGTTTTTTTTTTCAAATGAGCCATTTAATATTTAATTTCTGGCGCCTAAAAACCAGCGTGGCGTAATTTATACGCTTGCGAAGGATAAAACGAAACGAAAAAATATGCCATTCTGATTTCAATCACGAGACTCAATTGTACAATCAATAAAAAAAGCTAATACGAACACAGTATTGATTCAAAGCCAACAAAACTATCCAAAGAATTTTTTTTTTTGCTTCAAGTTTCCACGGCGTGTCGAGAATCCTCGTGGTATTTCGAACTCTTGAGAGTCGCCGTTGGCGATAAACTGCTGGTGAATTTGCGACGTTAGATAAATATATATACATATATCTAATATATAAAATTCTTCTGTCACGGGGTGCGTAATCGAACTCCTCCGAAACGGCTCGACCGATTTTCGTGATCCTTAGCGAGGATATTAGTCAGGGGTGAGAATCGAACAACATCTATTTTTCATCCCACAAATGTTAAGGGTGGTCCCCCCTTAATTTTTATTTTTTAGTTTTCAGACAAAATTTTTTTTTTTAATTTTTTTATGATACATCATACATAAATACATGCAACCCTAAATTTTCACCCCTCTACGATCAACCCTTATTTTTTATTTGGTAATTAAAAAGTTTGATTTTTTTTGCAAGAATTTTTTTTGATTTTGTCATGACTTATAATGAAAAATGTCATATTACTATCAATTTTCACCCCTATACGATCAACCCCTATTTTTTTTTGTGAATTATAAACTTTAATTTTTTGGGAAATTTTTTTTTTTTATTCTGCCGACTTAAAAAAAAAATATGATTATACTATCAATTTTTCATCCCTTCACGATTAACCACTTTTTTTATTTGTTAATTATAAACTACAATTTTTTTGGTAATAATTATTTTTAATTTGTCATGACAGAATAAAAAATTTAATATCTCTCTCAATTTTCACTCTTATACGATCATCCCATATTTTTAAATAACTATTTTTATAGTTTTTAATCTATCCACAGATCCGCAATAAGGTTGCAAGATGGCAATCAAATATTATAATTGTAGTACGATAAATTCTTATTCAGAGTTTATAATTTCAAGTTACTTTCATTATGATTTTTTTATAAATTCAATTTGATCTCCCGCAATCGCTGGTCGAATACTGATCAACTATCAATCTATCAGTTATCACCGCCAGGTGTCACCACTTATCCAGAGTAGGGATGAGGACGATATTCTGACAATGACAGTTTTATCTGTTAGTTAATTACGTGATCGAATGTACATAAACACGTGTTGTAAGCTACCGCCACAACGGCCATTACCGTACATGTATATATTGTAACTAGCTTACCCGGCAAACGTTGTTTTGCCATGTATGTTATTTCTAGGAAACATTTTTATAGGTAAATAAAAATAATTATCTACCATATGTGTGCGGGGAAGTATTTATAATCGAATGCATTATAAAGAATAATAGTATGTTTAATTTTGGTTAATAAATAAATATTTATTATAGTAACGAATATATTTTAAATAACAGTCTTTGATAGTTATCTAAACATCAAAAATAAATATTTATATTTTTACTATCAATTATGGCAGTGTAAAAAAAAAAAAATTAATCTCTTAGCGCAATTACAGACGGAATTCTGCACAATCATCGACTCGCAAAATAGTCTTATCGATCACATATTTCCCGACGTACACACACAATATGCAAATCATAAGTGGCTGGCAGAAAGAGCGATATTGGCAGCTAAAAATGTGGACGTCAATGGGTTAAATTTAAAGATACAACAGCTGTTGCCTGGGGACTTGGTGTAATATAAATCTATCGATGCAGTTTGCGATACAAACGAGACTGTGAATTATCCAATTGAGTTCTTAAATTCATTGGATTTGACAGGCATGCCACCACATCATTTACAATTGAAGGTTGGATCTCCGATTATTCTACTTAGAAACTTAAGCCCACCACGGCTATGTAATGGCACACGATTAGTAATTAAGAAATTAATGAAAAACGTTATTGAAGCCATCATCTTGAATGGCAAGTTTCAAGGCGAAAATGTGTTGCTGCCACGAATCCCTATGATTCCTACAGATGTGCCAATTGAATTCAAACGCACTCAATTCCCAATTAGATTGGCATTCGCTATGACAATCAATAAGTCACAAGGACAAACATTGTCTGTATGTGGCTTAGATTTGGAAACACCGTGCTTCTCCCACGGACAACTATATGTGGGATGTTCTCGCGTGGGAAAACCATCCAGTTTGTTTGTGTTGGCTAAAGACGGACTAACCAAAAATATTGTACACTCTATTGCGCTAAGAGATTAATTTTTTTTTTTTTTCCACTGCCATAATTGATAGTAAAAATATAAATATTTATTTTTGATGTTTAGATAGCTATCAAAGACTGTTATTTAAAATATATTCGTTACTCTAATAAAGATTTATTTATTAACCTAAATAAAACATACTTTTATTCTTTATAATGCATTTGATTATAAATACTTCCCCGCACACATATGGTAGATAATTATTTTTATTTACCTATAAAAATGTTTACTAGAAATAACATACATGGCAAAACAACGTTTGCCGGGTAAGCTAGTATATATATATTTCTAAGTAGCCTTCTTTTTTGTAAGACTAATGTGTTACACTTTAGTGCTAGCCAATATTACTTAACTCGCTCGCTAAGCAAATTACTGTCATTCTATTTCGATACCGTGTATGTGTGTGTGTTTTTTCCTTGTCACTGAAACACCCGTCGCTGCTGTCTAGTCGCAAAGTGGTCGGTAATTTCGAAGCGAGTTGATGCCGCTCGTAGAATAATCAACTCGCCTCGAAGCGTCGTTAGACTAAGCGCACAGCGCTCTCGCAGTGTGCGATTTACGGCGGAGCTGGGGGGGGAAGTGAGAGATCGATATTAAAGCGATATAAACGCAGATAGCCATCTCGTTTTCCGGAAGTCGTACACGGCACACATTCCGGAACACGTATATCTTGCGCGCGAGACGGGTCGCACGCACGCCTTTATCGCCCTGTGTGTTACCCGCTCGACTGGCTGTGTCGAACGGCGAGCGCTCAAAATAGAGAAACGTAAAAAAAAAAAAAAAAAAAAAGAAAATGTATAGCCGAGCGACTTTGACGCACGGGAAGTGACTATAAAGCTGTTCCGAGAGAAAGGTTCCGGAGACACATTTACGACAAAGTCACGGAAAAAAATGTTACAAACGTTACTTCTGGAGTTTTGTTTAAAAAAAATACTTTTTTTTCTTTGGCGAATGGAAGTGAAAAAAAAATGTCCGTAGACGAAACGTTAATTAATCTGTGATAGAGTCTTGAGTGTGGATGAATCGTGCGAAGCGTGCCGGCCAGCTGCCCGCCGGGCGAAGCTGCTGACCGTCTGCGACGCGTAGTGAGAAGAAAGTAAAGAAATAAAGATGTAAGTTGGATAGGTACGTGGGCAGTTTAGGGGCGGATCCTAACAGTGTCTGCTGGCGAGGCGAGCTGTGGACGGATGAGAGGCATGAAAAAAAAATTGCGAGAAATAAGATTGATGCACGAGCGCGAAACGTACTGGCAAATATCGTGGAGCGTCGGAGCCGCTGGTGAGTCGGAGATGAGGACAAAGGCGGTACGTGAGGAGTCTAGCGGGAGCGACGAGGAGGTCGGCGAGCAGCTGCGCGCGCGAGAGAGAGAAGGAGTCGGCCTTAAACGCGTCGAAGAAAGAGAGCCGGCTGGAAAGGAAACGGACGAGCGAAGCAGCTGCGGTGCTCAACGAGGGTTTTCCCGAACTTCTCGAAAGACGCTTCCGAAGCGCGCGATAAACTTCACGAATTTACCAGAGTTTCCGGCCACCGAGAGGAGAAACACTACGGCGTTGTCACTCCAGCTAATTTCATCGCGCGGCTGTTTTTTTTTTTTAATTTTTTTTTTTAGTGCAACCCGAAACCCAAGAGAAAGAAGATGCGAAGCATCTGTGCCAGTTGGCGCTGCGATCGCGGCCGTTACGCGACTCGCGTGCGTTCACTCGCCGAGAGTACAAATGTGTCTTACGACTGAACTTGGCCGATTTACCGTAGAATCCGACGAGAAGATAATTTACACGACGCCGTTGTCATACCGGTAAATTTCATCGGCTAGCGAAAATATTTTTATCAACTTATGATACAATAAAGATACAAATATTTCTATTGCGTGAATTTCACGAATTTATCAGGATTTTTGACACGAAAAATAAAGTATTGTAACCAATATAGAGCTGAAGATTAACTGGAATAGTTTGATACGCGAAATAACAAACAATAAAATCGATTGACCAAAGTTCGTACTTCATATATTTATTGAATAATCATTTTTAATTTCATCGAAGTTCGCCCGAAAGACAAGCGCGAGACACAAGATGGCTCGCGCATGCGCGCGTGGCGCTGCGATCGCCGCCGTTCAGCGAGTCACGTGCGTCCACTCGCAAAGGGTACACGTGTGCATAAGCGTCGAAGCGCTTCACGCCGGTCTCCCTTCTCTCCCTCGCTGCCTACGTAGTCGTCATTTTCCTCTTCCTGTGTCCCCTGCCACGACGCCACACTAATATAGATCGGCCAGTTTATTTTTACACCTTGCAACGTCGCTCTCTCTCTCTCCCATCGGCTACGACGAGAGTTTCTCGTTGAGGCGACTCGCGAAGAAACGAGGGTCGATTGCATTTTGTTCTATATTTGTACGGGACACGGCGTGGAGACCGCTTCGCTGCCGGTGGCGGGAGCGCGGACGAGTTTCTACATCGACTGTAACTCGAATCCTCTTCGTACACGTATCGCGTGTACGAGAATATACACGCACAGACGCAAACGTCGACTGGTGGTTCCGTTGCGAATTCACTGCCACGGCGAGGGTGAAAGAAAGAATAATAATTGTAGGCGAGGGTCTCCCTCTCGCGCCGTAACGGAAAGACGGAGACGAGTAGTGGCTCGCGCGCTACCCGTCACGCTTCGAGCCAGCCATCCCCTCCCTTCCGCCCCACCCCTGGTTTCCACGGAAACCTCGACGCCGTTGCTACTCGCCTTTCCATCCCGCGTTTTCCCGCGCGCGCGCAAAATATCACCCGATCTCTCACTGTCTCTTTGTACTATTTTTTTCGAATTTTTTTTTTTTATACCGTATTCTAATGTCATTATTTTCGTCTTTCTGCTGTACTACATTTCTTACCTATCATATTCTATTCTTTTCTATTATTCTTTACTGTATATCGCAACGTTCTAAGAATATTCTTTTTCGTATTAACATTTAATTTGAATAATAATAATAATACAGCATTCGCGCAAGGATGAGCACTCGAGCGAGCGTCGGTCCGTCCGACGGGTCGCCCGAGCGCCAAAAAAGGTCCAGTAACATTCCGGGCACCCGAGAAGATGCGAAGAGTCATCGAGAAGAGAAAATCGTGACACGGGGGTCTCTGGGCGAGCCGGTCCGCTCGACCGACTTCCGAAAGAGAGCCGAGGTCCCGTCTCAACTGCCGCGCGCGCAGCACCGAAGACACCACGAGGTTCTTTCTTTCATCTTTCTCGCCTGTACGTGTGTCCGCGTCTCGTTCGGCTCATTTCTCTTCTTTGACTCGCGCTCTCTCCGCGACTATCTTTCGTCTCGGCGGATCCTCGCCGTCTCTCTCTCTCTCTCTCTCCTCTGCGTTCGGAGAAACGAGATTCGCAAGAACGCGAGCGTGAACACGCGGTACGTCGACGATCTAACCGGCCCTCTCCCCACTCTTTCTCTCCCCACCACGCCGCCATTTCGGCACGCTCGTGGCGCGACGTGCTCTCCGCGTGGAAATAAGAACTCTCTTATCTCTCAAAGCTCGAAGATAATTTTGACAACGCTTGCGGAAACCATATTTTACTGCTACATCATATTTAACGCTCAGATAAAACGAATAGTTTGCATATTCCATTTATAGTAACTGTGAACAGAAGCGCGGCTGGGGAGGGGAAAGGGAGCCGGTATTTTTTTTTAAGTTTGCATTACCTTCGGTCGCTAATTCGAACGAAACGATGATTTTTATTCCCTTTGCTTGTCTAACCTTCCGCTGTGCAAATTCATTCAAGGACATAATCAGCATAGAATCAACACGTATAGACATACCACACGTGATTGTCGCGATGATCGTTCGGGTGGATAGATAGCTTTTTTTTTTTTTTTTTTTTTTTTTTTCGTTCCGGCTTGAAATAGAACTCTCTCCTATCGTTAACGAGCGATGGTTCACGCGCAATTTGCATGCCCTCGGTCGGGGATCTCTTGTCGGTGCTTTCGTTGGTGTACGAATTTCGTACGCGTGCACGGGGTCCGAGCGTCTCTCCCGTCGGGTCTTGCACGGGCGCTCTCGCGCCCATCAAGCTGCAGGCTTCTCATGCGCGCATGGCACGTACAGTTTCGTTGCTGTGCACGTTACAACCGAGGACGAGCGACGAAAAAAAAAATCCCCCCCGCCGATGCGACTCGGGATGTTCATACTCAGCCTCTATTCACGACCATTTCTCTCTGCATGTATTAAGTATATATATGCACTCTCGCGAAACACAGAACCAGAACGATCCAAGTGGCAAGGTCAAAAAATGAAAATTATGCTTACTCTTGTTGGGTCTGGCAGACCTGAGCTGTCTCGAAAAACGACCGACGATGTAGCTGATGAGTAAGGCAGTGCCGCCGAGTACGAGGGACGTGACGACCACGAGGACCGGAGTCCGCATTCCGAGAACACTTTTCGATTCCGTATCATCCATTTTGAATCACCGCTCAATAAAATTCCACCGTGAGATCGATATTTTTTTTTTTTTTAAATCGTCGAGCGCACGCCCGCACCGGTTCGATATCCACGAGATTCGCGGTGAGCTTACGGGGAATCTATTATTTTACCGTAACCAAGGGGAATCCCGCGCGTCGTCCCGATCCCTTGAAAACACTCGTTCGACGGGGCGCCCGGTGGGAGACCGGTGGAGGAGGGGGGGGGGGTTTGGGAAATTCGTCGGACAGTCACTGCGGGAAAGGACCGATAACACACGAAACCTCGCGACTACGACGATTAATCGCGATGCGTCGGCGATCACGCAACCACGATGCTGCGGCGCGTCGACGCTTTTGCGGATCCGGCGCTCGCTACAGCGCTCGCACGATACTCACGCGTACAACGAAGATGCAACACGAATCTCTCGTCCTTCTCTCGCTGAGCGCGGCAGGCACACGTTTCGTCCCACACATGCATACAGACACATACACACACACACACACACACAAACAAACGAGCGCGCGCAGTGCCCACTTCGGTTGTCCGTTGCGTTTATCGCTGGCGTCGAAGACGCTCGTTTCGACGCTCAACGCCGATACACAAAGCCGTTGAAATAAAGAGTCCCAGTGGCAGCGAACTACGGATAAAACCAGCATGGAAGACCCCGATCGCGTCGTCGAGCAGCCCGTGCTGCTGTCTTGCACGAGTTCTCTCGCTTCTCTCGGAGGCTTCGAACCGTACTAACACAGAGCCAACGCCGAGCGTCGGCAAGAGCGGAGACCGAGTCGTGTCAGTGTGTTGCCGCGCGGACGCAGCGCCGCGACGGCAGATAGCCGCGTTCCCGCTTCACTCTTCTACGGCCAGCGTCGAAACGACGTTCCTCCTCGCTGATACCCGACTCGCTCTTACTTATCCTATCTCTATCGGTGTTCTCGTTGAACGGGTCACGTGGTTGCTTGATGCTCAACGGTTTTATTAGCATTCTTCAATCTCGAGGAATGAATTCGATCGATTTTTCTCTCCCTCCTCTCCCTCGCTGTCGCGCTTCCTATTCTCGCGTCGACTTTCCTCGCGTATTCACGTTTTCTCTCGTGGGCTATCGAAGTCAATTGTTCACATTCGAGCGTCGAATGACAGAGACTTTGATTACTTATTCGCGGGTTAGATTTTTGCTACTGCGTTAACCAAATCCCGAACGAACTTCCCACGTTGCTCTCGCACTTTTTCACTTGTATCTTACTCAGCGTCTTACCGGTCGATTACGTAACACTTTTGATCATCGCGGGAGTCTCGGGCGCTCGGCGCGTCGCTAAGTTCCGTCTCGACGTTATCGACGAGTTTTCGCCGTGGCTCGTCGAAAAACTCGCGCGCCACTCACGATGCTCGAACGATTCGAAAGGGTCAACAAAATAATTAAACTACCCCGAGACGTGTTTCGTGTTTATCGATCGGACTCGGTGAACGAGGCAGTCGGTAACTTCGCGCGATATGTCCGCAGCGAAGCTTCGATGGTGACTGACGCGAGGGAACTCTCGTACAACCACTGTATCGCGTCGTACTCCACCGCGTGGTTTGTCCCGTGCAGGCATAACCTACCGGTATATACGTGGTCCTCGCTGACTTGATCCTTCTCCTCTCGCTTCCATCCCTCCTGCAAACCGTCGTTTCGCCCCCCTCCCTGCTGCAGCCCGGCTTTTTCGTACCGCGCTTCTCTCGTGCGTCGCTCCCCACTCCGTTGGCGCAGCAATCGCGAAGGCGCTTCCCGCGTATCGCGCGCACCTGCATCGCCAGTAGCGGCCGTCGTTGGTGGACGGCGCGTGTGCCATGAAATGTTTTTTAAAAAATGGGGCGCTCCACGAGAACCGATACAAAGACGCGATTTCGTCCAATGGAATTTTATCGCGTACGATGTACCAATCGACTCGGCCACTCGCTTATCCGACAAATCTTATCGCCGATGCGCTATCATTTTACGGCTGTTTTTTTTTTTTCTCGTCAGGCGTCGAGAAGCTGCGACACACTTTTTCGATATCGTTGTTTCGCGAGGCAATTTACGAGATTACGAACGATCCATCCATCGAAGATGTATCCACCGAAGATGTTCGTCATTTTCACCTGGACACATATTTATCGTTCGAATATTTTTCGAACGTTATTTATTGCCCATGAAAAAAAAATCAAAAACGTACATACTTTTTTTTTTTTTTTTTTTCCCGAATGCAATAAGACTAATATTATTTGAATTTTCCACGTGGAAAATTCTGAACACGAAACCCATCCACCAATCAGCAACCATGCCTGTCGCAAAATCTTTCGCCAAAAAAAATATTAAAAATAAAATAAACCTATGTACCAAAGTAGGTGAAACAAAAAAAAAACCTATATAGGTTTGTTCGTTTATTCGATACGAAAGTATCGTAATCACCACGAGATTAATATCGCGTTAAAGGGCTCGAAAAATTCGATAACACCGAAGCCATTATCTGAATTTACCACGTGGAAAAAACCTAACCTCACATTTGCCCCACCGGTCGCTCCGCGTCTCACGAGATCGTCGATATCCGTGAAAAAATAATATGTTTCGCAATGGCCAATGTGAATCGCGTAATCCGAGAATCTAACCGTCTATCGGAACGCTCGGACTCATCTAACGTAACGTTGCGTGAGACGGATGGAAATAATACGTTAATCGAACGATGCTGTCGATGACGCGACAGAGCTGCGCGTGCGCATCAGCGGAAGGTTTCTCTCTCCGTATTAGAAACTATCGGGCGCGCTGCGACGACGTCCGTCGTTCGAAGCGGCAGCTTCCTCGAAAGACAGCTCGCCTTCCGACGAAGCGTGAGTCAGAAAACTCGCCCGTTTTACCGAGAAATCCTCGTGCCCCCCCCCCAACGGAATTCGATGGCGTACGCAACCATCCGAGACAGCGCTCGAGCAAGGAATATCTGTGACGTCACGTTAATAACACATAGATTTCTTATCGATGTGTTGTTTTTTTTGTGTCTCACGACTCGCCTCGTTACGACAAAAAGGGGGTTCGAGGTTCGGATTCACAATGACCGTGAGTCGTACCGAACAGCGGCAAAGTCGCATCGTGTACGAAAGCTGGAAAAATTCTCGCCTCGTGACGGGACTTACACGAGAGTTCGTTGAGAAAGAAAGAGTCTCGACCGATACGAGAGACGAAGACCATGGAGATTGCGCCATTTTGGGTTGTCTGAACTCTGACGACACCGTTATTGCTATTATTGAAATTCAATAAAATCAGGAATAAAAATTAATTTTTTCTTTTTGTGACAATTTTATTGTGATTGGATATTTTTATTTATATTTTGTTTGTTTGTTTGTTATTCGAACAGTTGAAATTTTAGAACCGAGAGGTTTCGTAACGATAGTGATAATTATTATATAAATTTGTAACCTAAAATTCCGTTTTCACAATACGTGTGTTACGATATTTCACAATATTTGTATCTCGAGCCATGGGCGGCATTGAAAAAAAAAATCCCAACGAAATATGTAGAATACTCGTCGCGAAGCCAATGAAAAATGAAGATGAGAGACGCGGCGAGAAACCTCGAGATGTTGTTGCGTGAGCGCGACGAACGATGCGCAGCGTCCACGCGGTGTCCGAAGTACGAGATTTCTTTTCTTTTTTATTTCATTAAGTTCGCCCGCCCCGGCTATCCTTCGAGGAGACCTTGGAGCCTCCATGCGTTGTTATTCTTCGTCATTGAATACCAAGTTTTTCAGTTTACACGTGTCGTCATCGAAGCGGTCCAAAGCACCCGTCTTGACCAACGGCTAACCTCTCTACGTCAGAATAAAATCATAATAGCAAAAAAAAAAAAAAAATACCCAAAAATTGGGTGTCGACTCAACGAGAGAAATTAATTTATTCCGTTCTGATCGTACAGAGTTAACCGAAATCTCTACGAGTCACGACGGAAACGCGGATGACGGTACTGATAAAAAGTAGGTATCTTTATCCCCGAACGAGTTCGATAGTTTTTGTGAACGCTGGTCGAGACGGGAGTTCGACGCGGTTCTCCCGGGAGCGCCAAGAGGGCTCTCGATCCACGCTGGCTCGAGAGCTACCCGGCCTCCTGTACCGTGTATCACTGTATATGCACGCCTGTATACAGTAATACACTGCAGCGCACGCCCGTACGCTCGCTACAGCCACGCGCAGGCGCAGATACACGTATAACGCTTCTTCGAGCATCGTACGAGAGTCGCCCGTGGATGGAAAGTCGGCCAGGAACTTGAAAAAAAAAAAGTAGTTTCCCGTGTATTCACGCAGGCACACCAACACAGACACACAGATGTACGGAACCACGTCGATCGTAGAATCGAAGTGGTGTGAGAGGATGCGAGCATTAAATTCGGTCCGTTAGTCGTGCCCCGTTACTTTTGCCTCGTTCGAGCCAGCACCAGCGGCAAAAGTCTCGGTGCCTGTGTAGCATCACCATCGTCAGTTGTGCCGGCAAGAGGCTCGAACCAACGCTCGCCTGGGACCGAAGTGACTACCGCAGTGCCCGTCCTCGATACGAGACAGTTCGAGCCAGGCCCACGGCCGAGTTAACCTATGCCTCCGGTTCTATCGCCTTCTCTGCGCTGTGCTCCTCCTCGCGTAGACGCGGATACGCGTTTACCCGATCGGTCGACGGGGAACGGGCGATGAGTGTAACGGGAAAGCCGCTTGAATTGCACTCCTCCCCGTCGTTCCGTGCCGGCCAACGAGAGTCACGGAGAGAGGGCGTCCCCAATTTGTGTAACGTCGGGAACGCGACGAATCGGGTGATGGAGAAAGAAAAAAAAAAACAAAGAAGCCGAGGATCGCAGCGCCATCCAGCGGAGTTGCTCCTGACCCAGATGTAACGAAGTATCCGATCGTTATTGTGTTTTCCGTAGCACGGTAATTTTCGAACATAGGAATCGTGAAGCACTGTCCGATATATATCTTTGAAAGTACGTCGGATAACAGAGAAAAATTTCGATTCGAATTGAGGTTACTTTGAGATATCTCGTCGAAGCAGTTACGTCCTGGGAGAAACGAGTCACGGTAGCAAAAAATATTAAATACAAGAGTGCATTCGAAGAAACACTGAACCAATCGTTTTAATCAATTAATAATAATAACAAGCAGCGTCGCATACGTCTTTGGAAGAAAGGATAACAAAGAAAAGTTTCGGTCTGTGCCAACGTTATTTCGAGATATCTCTCTGAATCGATGCAATTGTGTGCTGAGAAGCGGGACAAGGGAAATTAAAAAAAAAAACAAACAAACTCTTCGTACCCAATGTATCGAAGTCACGCGTCGCAGTTTACGCGTTGCACGCGATATAACCGATACGGAATATCATTGTATTTACAAATAAGACCAACGTGTACGTGTCCGATTCGGAGATGAGCGATCGATTATTTTCTTGTTGCGCGAGTTTAATCGTCGCTGGCGTTGTTTCGTGCATGTCGGAGAGCTTCGAGCTCGATCAGCAAACACGAGCGCTCTGTCTCTCGGCACGGAACGACGGTTCTCGAGAGCGTGCGCGCGCCTCTTGGAAACTTCAAGGGCATGAGACACACAACGACTCGCTCTCTCAGCGTCTCTATTCCTGCGGTTAGCTCTCGGCGTGCCTCGCTGCGGCGCGTCACGTGACACTCGGAAGACTCGATAGCCGAAGCAGTTTCTCGCGGGTTTCTCATGGCGACGCTTCGGTATCGCGGCTCCTACGAACACCCGGGCCAACGAACTCTCTTCAAGTTTAAAGGTCGATTGCCCTAAAGCGAGCCAACCGTGCCGATCGGCCGCGAAGACACGAATGTGGAATGGAATTTTCTACGGGCCAGGTGGAACAAAGATAAATTATTCGAACCTCGGCGATCTCAGAATATTTTTATAGCTCGCTACAGAAAAAAAGGTGCAACGGGAGACCCGACGGTTTTTTCCACGATGGCTTTTCGACCCTGTCATAACATTATGGGACGTTACTCGATATTTTTTAATGTGGATAGTTAAATCTAAAAAAAATGTATGATGGGTTGAAAAAATATACTTTAAAAAAAAAAGTATCTTCGACTAATTTGAGCGTTAATCTTGGCAGAAACAAAAGGTTGTTTACTGAGTCGATACAAAAGATAAACTATTCGGATTTCAATGATAAGAGTAATTTTAGTACTTAGTAGTGTTGAAAATCAAAGCAAAGATAAGCTTGAGACATAAAAAAATATTTACACCAGTGAAAAAAGGAGTTTACTCTATGAAGCAAAATAAATAAAGTTGCGTGCGTCGAATGGTAATTTAAATGGACTTTTGAATGATCGTCTAGCGTAAATAAATGTAAATGAAAATGAGAACATATCTTCGAGTACGCCCTCTCGACTTATCGGTGGTAGCTCGGAAACGACCCACTTTTATCGATAATCTCAGCAGACCAATCGGCTATCTTCGCGCGCAACACTCCCGATACTTTTCCTCCCTCACGAGGCGCGCGCGCACACTCGATTGTGTGTCGAGGAAGTGCGCAGGCGCTTGACTCTGCTACGTTCTACATGCATCTCTAAATTTATCGTCGAGGTCGGCGACCTCACCGGATAGCGATCGTGCTTTTTACGAAGCAGCGTATTCGTCTCGTTAACCGTGGCTCGGTAAGTGCGTTCTCAATGAATCGTGAGAAAAATCATTGAAAAGATTTTTCACGCGGGAAAACCGTGGCCGAATCTCACCGTGACAAAGAAATCCGCTTTTGATTCTCGCGCGCTAGTCCGCCATTGTACGCCATGCGCCGGCCGCGGTGAGCGCGTCGTCTGCTCGCCGCCCGAAAATAGATAATCCGCCATTACAGACGCTACGACGTCCCAGGGGGGGGGGGGGGGGGGGGCTTCTCGGTAGTCGCGGTCACACCACGGACGACCGTTATTCGTCGCCCGACGGTTGGCACAGCGTGTGCGCCTGTAGATACGAGCCGATTGAATAAAGAGAATCTCAACGTAAACACAGCGCGCCCGATGGAGAAACAAAGGCCGAAAACAACGCGCACGTGTCGACAGCGAGCCGGTGTACGGTCATTGGGCGGACCGAGTCGTGCCTCAGCGATGCTAAATTTAAATTAAACGTCTCGTCGTATCCCGACGCGAGTTATCCGTCGTCGTCGTCGTCGTCGTCGCCGATAAAATCCGCGGGCATCGAGGATCGACGAGCGACGCGATAAAACCCACCTAACAAAGTTGACAATGCAGAACGTAACATCTTGTTTTATTGTCGTGGCGCGCTCCGTCGGTAATTTTTTTTGTTTTTTTTTTGCATCTTCCTTTGTGGCCGCTCGTGAACTCAGCGAGCGACACGTCGACGCAGAGTCAACGCGCTGTTTACACCCTCGGACGTGAAGTTCGTTTATTATTATTATTATTATTATTATTTTTTTTTTTTTTTCCCTATCGAGAGCCCCGTGCGGTTACGCGAACCGTGCGAAGATCGAGCGTGCATGGAGATTTCTGGTCGCCGCGCAGGTTCGTCCACCGCACGTGTACGTGTGAGCTTTGTCATTGGCAATGCGCCACGAGAAGTGCGCAATACGAATTCGTTCGCACGCTCGAAGTTTCCTGCGGCGTCATCCTTGTCTCCCCCGAGCCTCGCTTCGCCCGTCGCGAACGACGAATTTCTACGAATCGGGCCGTTGAGGGAGGAACACAATTTCCAGAAGTCACGCAGCGGAAGCTGCGCGACTTTTGTCCGGATGCTTCGACCTCTGCGGCGAGCCGGATAAACCGCTAGAATAAATACATTATCCTTCTTGTATTGAAAAAAAAAATAAATTACAATTTTCCTTGTTCCTTGCACTGAAGCTATTAAAATTCCTTCTACTCTACAGTTTTTTTTTTCCCCATTATTTTTAAAAATTAATTACAGCCTCTGTAGAATTCTGAGAAAATTACCTGGCAACGAATTGTTGAAAAAAAAAGGGAATAAAAAATGTTGAGCCGTTGAAATTCTTCTGCAGATGGCAAATTTTTTCGGCCTGGCAGCCGTGGAATTTCGGAAAGGTACGAGGAAATAATATGCGGATAAAAGTTCGTGGGAAAAGACCAGCGATCGCTTCGGGGATCCCGAATGAAAATGATTCATAAAATATTCGCGAGCGGAGCTCATTGGATTAGTCAACGAGTGTGCGGGTAACGAGTGTGACTCACATCTTTTATCTACCTTGTACGGTGTAGCTGCTGATTTAACGGGTAATCGGGTTCCCTATTGCGTGTATACATATATGTATGATTATTATCAGTCGCAATATTTGTCATCTTCTGTATATAAAAGAACAAAAAAAAAAATGAGGTCGAACGCTCGCGAAGCGCGAAGAGAATTTTAATCGGGGTGTCGTGGACCGACGAGTTCCGATGAAACAGACGCGCCAACACGCGTCGAGAGAAGAGAGGAAAAAAAAAAAGATGGACGCACGTGTGTTCCGCGCCGAGTCGACGCAAGACCACGCGTAAGTGACACTCGGTGCGACGCGCGAGCGCCGCACCGAGTGTCACTTATCCGACGTAACGTCTTTGATATTCAACCGAATGTTTGAGTCACTTGGCGAAGAATTTTCCACTATAACGTTTAACCCGTGAACGCAGTTGCTGTTTTCCCGTAAGTTTCATGTCTGACGCGCAACTCGGTGTATTGCGTCATAACCGATGCGCAGTAAAAAATATTTAAAACTATATAAAGTACGTAACATCGTAATATCGAGTTGTGCCCCAAATATTAAATATAAAAAACGAAAAAAAAAAGAACAATCATTTTAATCGATAATAATTTTTAAAAATACACAATAAAATACGTACGAGATAACAGGTTTTTTTACGTACCTGATTCACCGAGCAGCGATGCGCCGGACGTGTCGCCGTCTTCGCGAGGATTTTCCAACGGAATCGTCATTGTTGTCGGCCTTCCCGCCTCCGGATTCTTTCCCCCGTCGATAAACCGCGATTCTTCACCGCTCCGCGCAGTGGAACAAAAAATAATACGGCATCAGAGTCTCCCTCTGTCACTTTGAAAGTTCTCGGAAATTTTTCCTTTTCGGTAAATTCTCAATCCGGTCGAAAATGAATTTCTCTCAAGTGACGAATAGATCGAGTTGTCTCTTCCTCTTAACGAAATAATTGACGATAACGAGGGCGTCGATGCCGCGGTGAATCCTCATGCTACGATGAATCGACGATAACTGAGGTTCCTCCCTCTGTGCCGATGTATCTCGGCGCCTCGAACGCGTGTGTAACGTCACAGTTGCGATGCACAGTTAACGCTACAGGCACAGACACAAACGTGCGAAGATTATCGAGCGGGAATCGTGACGTCTGTACGCGCGATAGATCGATCGGTCGAGTCGGTATTACAGATGAGATGCATCAGAGATGAGCGCGTGTCTCTTTGTGGCGTTGACGGTACACTAAGCGTGTTTCAACGGTCGTAGGCTCGTCGCGGGTTTGAAGCGTTGCACGCCACCGCCGATAGTTGGCTCTCCCGTCGCTGCTGCGTTGTCTCCGCGCGCTGCGACGAGTCGCTGGTCAGCCTCGTACGTTCGCGGACGCGCGTCAAGTCAGTTTCGATCGAACGAAAGAAATGAGTTGTACACAACTGTGCTCTTTGCGGTGCGTGCTTTATCTCGGTCGGACAAGTCGAAACGCGCAGAACTATGAACTGAGTCACGGAGGAGCGTGCCGAACGCCGGCTTATATGAAGAGCCGCGCGAGCGGGCCTCGAGCGCCCTCCCTCCCGCCGATGCCATATAGCTCTGTTCTGTATACACGTTCGGAACGATGCGCCAACGCTATCGTTGCACGCCAACATCCGTACGAACCAACCGATACAACGTCCCGTGGCTGGAGACGTCGAAGCACGCGGGCCAACAAACGAGGAGGAGAAACACGTTCGTGTGCGCGAAGGAAAATTGAGTGGGGGTGTTGAGGATAAAGACGCGGAGGAAGAGGAGGATTCTCGAGAGGAAAGAAAGAAGAGAAAAATAATGAAAAGCGGGTAAGGAGAGGGAAGGAGCACGCGATAAGACACGCGATAATGCGGGGTACGAAGAAAATTCCCCGAGCTACAAAGCCCCTCCGAGGCACCGATTTTCTACTACTACGCGACCCACAACACTTCGACTCTTTAGGCTTTGTTACGATACGCAACGGATGAGAGGTCGTTCCGCGCTGCGAAACTACGCCATTTTTTATTCTCACCGGCCAGCTCGTGAACGCTGCGCATTACATTTTTCTCGTTTTTTTTTTCTCGCTCTTTATCTCGAATCCGAAATAAGGCTCGGCTGTGACCGAAGCTGAGGCTGAATCAGCCGCATTTATAATACTCTAGTGTGTGCTCTAAGCGGTCTTTGACCTCGGCGTATGTTTTATTTACAAGCGAAGTGGGCTCGGCTCGAATAGAATCGACTTTTTAATATTGAACAGGCTACGCTCTACCGAGCCGATGCATTGTGTAGTCCGTGTAAAGTAATTTTTTTTTTTTGGACATCGAGGTCGTTCGGTTGCTTCGTTCGTACAGCGACACATTATTTTGTCATACGGCGATCGGCCGAATCGTCGTATGACCGAAAATCTTAATGGTCCGAATTTCTGCCATATTGTCGAATCCATTCGCATTGAGCTCAGAATGTATAACAAATTATTAATAACGTAATACAACGACCGATCGACAATTTACTCGTATTTAATTTTTTAATTCGGTTCATTGGCGATTCGTGAAAAGGACTCGACGACTTGACGCATTAAAATTTCAACGACTCGATAAAAAATAAATTCGGTGAAATTTTTCATTCACAAAAAAATCGGTAACGCAACGATGTAATCATTTTAAGCCAACTACCATTTCCGGAAAGCAACGTTCGCCGAACTTAATATACGGGAACTAAAAAAGTTTCGAACATCCGACGAGTAGGAAAAAATAGCATTTTTTATTATTTTTACGATTTGGACAGGATGCGTCCCAGTACATAATTTTCGATCGTTAATTCGTTCGAGTAAAAATTCAGGATAAGTATGTGGACTGGTTGAGGAATCAACGCCTCAGCGACACGAATCAGAAGCATCGTTCTCGCTGAAAGCTCGCCGCGCTTTTTCCACGAACGCGTTCACGGGCTCTCCGCCGAAGCGTTTGATTCGCAGCGCTCGCTCTCGGTGGGGAAGCGCGGCCGCGTGCGATGGCCATTGCGCATCGAGCCGCGCAGCCGGGGGCGACGGGGACGCGAGCGTTTTGTTTTGCTCTCGGCTCACCGCGGCGCCTCTGATCGACGGGCTCGATGATCCGTCGGCCGAGCGGGTTCCTTTGTGTGTCTCAACGTATGCGCGTATGTACGAGGGTTGCGCGCGCACCTTCGCCATTGCCACCGATATAGAGGGAGGACGCGCTCGCTCAAAGAGCCCTGCTGGATCAACGATCCATTCACGCCCACGCTGGAACTCGATTTTAGCATAGAGAAGCTCCGAACCGAGGTCATTTGTTATTCGCCTTTTCGCCGTCTAATTCTCGGAACGCCAACGGACTTCTCGGGATTCAACGGCTCGTGCGCAACGGACCGGAAGGCAATTAATTACCCAGCGTTTTCAATCATCGAGAATCTCAAGGGCGCGTGTGACGTCTCTTTGTGTTTTATTTCAATCGACGCCAGACTACATTTTTTTTTTTTTTTTTCGAATTTCTATGGAAATATGGTGGGGTTGGATTGTTTTTATTTATTTTTTTATATTTTTTAATATACTGAATAAGAGAATCGACGAGATGCCAATTTCAGGAACTGTGATTCGACGTAAAAATTATGCGGCGTAGATTCGGCCGTGTCAAAATGGCGTCGGACCGTTCGCGCCCTGCCGGAAGCGTGAGTCTCGTCCGGGCGGAGGTTGCGCGTCGACGCGCGACGCAAGTGCGGCGAACTAGCAGAAAGCGGAAGCACGATGTCCCTCGTCCAAGGCGCCACTGTGAATGATAAGAGGCGAGCCATTGCATACCCGGCTACGGAGGAGTGAGAGAAAGAAATTAATTGTTAATTCCTTCCTCGAATCGAACCGTTCATGGCCGGCCTTCGATTTCCTACGCTCGCATAGACACAGATCGACAGTCGGTGTTCCGTGTGGGTGTTTTTTTTTTCTTCTCTTATTTATTTATTATCGTCGATGGCTCGGTAATAATTATGCCGATAAGTCTCGCGAGTTTCCTACACGAGAGACACACAATCGGCTGTACGCTCGATGCGTAACAATATTATGGTAGAACAAGAGCGACCTTCCGAAACTTTGGCGCACCGAAGGTCGTCGCCTCGCTCGAAATATTATCGGGCAGTGGTTGTCAAGCGGCATTGAGGAGTAGCGAGAATACAGCGCTGGCGACAAACACAGACGCTGTCAGGAGCAACGAACCTCTCGCCGGAACGTCTGCGTCGCTTCGATTCATCGAGTGTGTCTTGATCGCGAAAAAAAAAAAATATATATCACTCGCAAACCACGAGTGAACTATATAAACCGGAGGCGCGAGGCACGCAAAAAAGAAAGGTCGTCGACCGTCGATCTTGAAGCGAGTGACGTAAAAATTTGCGTCGTTACATTATACCTGGCTTTTCGATACATCGCGAATGCCGGAGCAGCTATAACCTCGTTACAATGCCATCCATCAAAAGGCTTCCGATAATGTCTAGCGAGCACCGTTTGTTCCATGTAAACATACGCCGATACATCCGATCGGGTCATTTCGCTCGGGTAATGAACTCCTCGCGCGACCTCGCTTAACATTTGCGATCAATTTGTATGTCCCCTGCAGGCTGTCGATACGAACGCGTCGTTCGTCCCTCGTCGACGAATTCAGTCGCGAGGTCTCTAGAGGCTTTCCACTCGTCGAACGTCGTGGCGCCATCACTCGGACGTTCGCTCAACCTTCTCGAACTCCCATCGGGAAATACTCTGGTCGGGTACATCGCCGTTGCTGAACGCCGTCGCCAAATCGAACAGGGTTCCTCTTTAGTGGCTTTCCGATCGACGAACATCGTCGCGCTATCCCTCTGGCGTTTGCTCAACCTTCTCGAATTTTCTGTGTGTCGAAACAATACGCGAACTTTCGTTATTATGGTCTCAAATTATGTTATCTTTATATTCATCTTGCGCCTATTTATTTGTGAATAATTTACTAATAGATTTTCGATGGAATTCCGACAGAATGAAATTCAGTGATTGACCTCGCGATATGCTAATAAAAATTGATAATTATTGAGAAGTTCGAATATCGAAGTCACCTGTCATAAAATGCGATTCATGGCGTATAATTTTATCGATTAGTGCGCGCAATAATCAGATATATAGGACCGTTGTTGATTACGCGATTCTCGCAGATCTTTCGCGAGTCGTTTTTCGCAGAACGATGACAATGATAAATAGATATTTTTGGAACGTTGCTTCAAAAATAACAAGTGTTGCACAGAATATCGCGCTGGTCCGGAAACAAGCGTCACGATGGCGTGATACAAAATACATATATGCTGCATCGTTGTCATTGCCGAATTGAATGAATAATAATAAAAGTGACAACGAGAGTGAAACCTTACAACGTGACCGCCTTCGACGAATTGCGCCTTTGTTGAATAAAGTGTGAAGAATCCACGCGCTTCTCGAACAGTTTGCAGCCTCGTCGAGTCTGAGAAGTGGCGCTGCTTGTCGTATTGAGCGGGACGCTTGATTCCTCGGACGGAAACCGAACGTTTTCTTAAAAATTCATTATTTGTACCTCCGAACCTCCACATCGATCCGCGGTTTTACCCATCTTCCCTCGCGGTTCCAACTTCCGGTTCTAAGCGAATTCTCGCCTAGACTTCGAGAACCCTCCCGAACGGAAAGATAGCTCTGCCAACCACGACATCAGCGCTCCCCCACTTCGAGTTACGCAACGCTTCGATCGACCAAGCGGGGCACAACTGGGAGCGAGTCAGTCGCAAGGCAAATTGCATCCTATAAAGACGTTGTCAAGTTTTCTCTAATATCGAGTGTTACAAATAAACGCGAAACATGCCGCGAAGAGGAAGAGCATCGGGTCCACCACCCAGAACGTAAGCAAATAATATTCATTTTATCCACGGTTTCGTCCATCGAGTAAGTCGATTGCACCAATGTTCGAGAGAAAAACGAGGTTCGTTACGTCACCGTCACAAGGTCTAGGGCTTCGTGCGTGACGTAGACAGTCCAAAGATCCACTAGACACGGAATAAGTGGAACATGTAGATCATACTATGATATATCGACGTGTCGGATGGTAACGATTTTTTATTAATTTTTCAGTGTTAGGCCAGCCGCAAGGGCACCGCCAGCGGCGCATCCTCCGGCGCACGCAGCTCCGCCGCCATCAGCACCGATGGTCGCTCAGCCAGCGTCGCAAGGTCCGAGCCTCATGGGACAAATGGCCGCTACCGCCGGTGGCGTAGCCATAGGATCCGCCGTGGGACACACCATCGGACATGCTATGACTGGCATGTTCGGAGGTGGCTCCAGCGAGCCCGCTCAGGCTGCTGCTCCGGCTGCTCCCGCAGCAGTCGCTCAACCAGCTTACCCTGGAGCCGCGCAGCCAAGCGGCGCATGCGCCTGGGAGGTTAAGCAGTTCCTCGAATGTGCGTCGAATCAGTCCGACTTGACCCTCTGCGAGGGCTTCAACGAGGCTCTGCGTCAATGCAAGAGTGCTAACCGTTAGTATATCAATCGGAATTATTCGCTAAGATCGTACTGTAAATATCACAGCTTGAAAATTAACCTGTGCTCTTTATTGTTTCAGACATCTAAATCGATTCGGTAGAATCCACGGACAAATTAGCAGTACTGAATTCCAATAAAGAGTTGTTCTTAGGTGCTTTTTTTTTTTTAGCATCCGTTTATTCCCGCGTTATCGGCGGACGAGTAGAATCAGATCGTGATCTAAATAATAAAATTGTTGTTACGTGCCGTTAATGCAGACGAAACAAATAAAAATAAAGATTAGTCGTTACCACCTCGAACTTCTGTCCATGTTTTATAATCCTTAAAGTGCGACATCGTCGCTAAGCGTGGATCCTTCCTCAGCCAATCCTTTCATTACGCGCTACAACATTCTCGACTTTTTCCAATATCTATTTTTTTCTAATATTTCTGAAACCGTGACAAAAATTCGGAAATATCTTTAATTTCGAGTTTCACTGAATACTACGATTGTTTTCGTATTTGCGCGGATGCCTTTATGCGAATTGCACTGTTGAATAAAAATCATTGATATTTCGCTGAAACATTGGAAAAACATTTAAACGTAATTATTTATGAGCGAATGAAAAATATTTTCAAAATATTTTTATCGTTAATATATAATGCGCTGTTGATATTCGAGATTTCTATTCAGAAGATTCGAAACGTCGCAGACCCCCCCGGCCTGCGTAATCAAGCCAGCATAAGGCTTTCGAATGCGAAGGGTTAAGTCGAATATCCTTTCGAGATGTTTTGCACGAGCCCGTGAACGAGTGTGAATTGTTACTGCCGCGTCAATGCGCATCCCTCGGACGATTTGCTGGGACCGCAGACGGAGTTGCGGCTGTATAGAACGTCTTAAGATTTATCAATTGTTTACGATCAATCCTCGTTGCGTTTGGACTCCGCCGAGATGCAAGACGACTTGCCGACCTGCGAGCTTGTGCAACGGTCGGTCCTGGTTGGTTCCGGATTTTTCTTCCCGATTCAATAAAGTCCATCGGACAACACTCATGAAACAGGACATCTGTATACTGTTTTCTTTTTTTTCAGACATACGATGACTACACCTTGCGTCGGCAAAGTAAACAAATATTCAGTGGCAGTGTACAAGAAGACCCAACTAGAACGAAAAATGAAAATATATAACAGTAACAAACAAAAGGATAATAATCATTATGTAAAATTAACGATAAATTGTCCTGATCTCTAACATCCATCCGAGACTAGAAATCGATGATTTCGGAACAGTGTTTATTAAGTTAACGCGTGCTTAACGAGATTGGATTTAAAACAATGGGGGTTGTCGGAGGGGCTGTACGAATACGAGGGAGGGAGGCGGGCGGACCGGAAAAAAATGGTAGACTATCTTTTGTCGGTATTGAGAACGCGCATCATCATGAAACCAGCGACTGTAGCTGCCGCGATGCCGAGACCAGCTTTCCACCAGACTACGGAGTCTCCTTGTATCAAACCGAATTGCTTCATGTGCCTGGAATTGAGAGAAAAAATATTTATAGTCACCGAATCCTCCAGGACGATGCATTATTATTATAAATATAATACATATTTTATGCATGATTCATCGCACGGTAAAACTTTACATAAAGAATGCACGTTATCAATGCGAACTCCAATCTTGGAGATAAATCTTTCCGTTATTTATGCACTTGCGAGGCTTTACCGTACGTTGACACACTCCTTGCTTCAACGCTTTTCGTAAGCCATTCTCAAAACTCGAAAAAAATTACCATGTATACGAGTGCGAGAAGGGGGATTAGATGTGTCAAGAGTCGGGTACAAAAAAAAGATATTTAAACTCGTAGCATGCTCATGCAACGCAAGACCAACGGGTTAATATGTACTCCGTTAATTGGAGAAAACGAAGCACCCGGTAAAATATCGTAATATAAAGAGGAAAGAACACGAAAGTAAGAAGCGAACAGTTAACAAACTGTAATACAAAAAGGAACCTTCTAAAAGAACTGCACCATTCGGTAGGTGAAGGATTGACAAGCAATATGTGGACCATTCGCCTCAAATGACTGCAAAAGAGGTCGATATGATCAGTGGAGAATTTATTGTAATTTAATCGAAAGTTCGCTCGATTATTGCGATTGTTCATAAATCTTTTTTTTTTTTTTCGTTACAGCGCCGCCTTGTCCATCGTGCGACAAAGATTATTAGAGAGATAACAGAGACAGAGTTGGGATGTGTACGTAAGCCTGTAAGCTTTTCCCGTTTCCCAGCGGAAGAAAATTAATTACGATACTTCGTTGAAAGCCTATTTACACGTGCCTACTACAAAGAAAATTTATACAGTGAATATTTAACCAACCTGTGTCTGTAAAATAATACCCACGCTGCTTGAAAGCGGCTAAACACGAAATTTCTCTCTGTTAGTGGCGAATTTTTCCAAACGTCGCATGTAATGACGAAATGGTGATTTTTTTTTGCCCGAGTAGAAGAAACGCAAATAATTCCACGTGATGGAGTACAGTGTGATTGTACTATGGAGTACAGTTGTTCGGGGTGTAGTAATAAAATCGGAGAGTGGCGAGGGATACTTTCATAAACCGCTTTGCAATCTAATTTCAACTCTTTCTACGGCAAATTTAAATCCTTTTTCCCTCTTATGTAACAAAAGCGATCTAATGTATCTTTCACAGCAGGTCATTCTTTATGCATCTTGTTCGAGAAATAGAGAAACAGAAAAAGATGAAGATCTCGTGTGAACGATAATGAAGTCGTTAAGATACTTACGGGAAAGCTGCCATCGTGGCGAGCTTGACGAATATCTCCGGGCGAACCGTGCGGGTTACACTGTACGGCTGGGGTGGCATTATTTTGTATTTGCTGCAAAAACTCGCCGGCTGCAGAAGATACTCCTGCTTCACCTCAGATAGATCACTCTTATTCGACACTACGAGTACGGGTATTTTACTGTCGGCGAAGTATTTCTGTGTGAAATAAATAGCATTAGTTAGTCGAATCAAAGTAAAATTGGCCTTCTTTTAAGCACGAAAACGATACGGATGTTTGTAATTAATTTTCTTCTGCGTAATCTAAAAACAACCGTTTTAGGTATGTCTGTGTATTTTTGCACTTTTATCTCGCATATCAACTTGTATCCGTTACCAACAACTTACTATGTAAATTCTTGCGATATACTCGAACGACTTTGGATTGCTCGCATCGTATACGAGCGCTGCTGCGTCGCACTGAATTTGCGCTGGAGTTAAGGCATCTTGAACATTCATTATATTTATGTCCCGTAGAATAATCGTCTTCTCCTGACCGTAAACGTGAACGGTGTTCACGGTAACATGAGCTTTCGGCGGAACTTTGTCGTCAGTCAGTTTCTGGAAGTAATCGATACATGAAACAGTTATCGTAGAGAGGGAGATTGTTGAAGAGACTGAATTTAGCCACAGCGATTTTACCTCGAGTTTTGGATCGATGAGGCTTCTGCAGAGTGTAGTTTTCCCACTGCACTTTGGACCTATAACGTGACAGCAGTAGACATTTCTGCTCGACTGCTTTTTTGCCAAATCCAATTTCTTTTCACGTGTGATAGTTATCGCGCTCGTCTGACACTCGTTGTTGTACATGTTGTAGCCGAGATACGCCATGTACTCGAGAGTCTTTCGAACGTTCGTCAATGTTAGAAATGCCCATTGGCACATGTAGCCTTGGTAGGTTATCCACCCCTGTGTAATTAAAAAATTATTGTAACTATTATATTTTATTTCATTAGTACTACAAGAAACGAAAAAAAACCCTTGAGCCCAAGGGAATACCTTTTCATTCGTCGGCACCATATGCTTGTACTCGTCGCCCCAGGGCGGCGTTAAGCATCTGGAAAACAGACATTCCATCTCCGAGGGAGAAAGCGCACCGTCCCGATCCCGATCGTGTTGCATGAACAGGATCGTCAAGAACTCTTGGCCTTTGTGCGAAAGCTCGGTCGAACATCCCGCCGGTACCTTCAATCTGCAATATTAAATCAGTCGATTATATTACTATTTTTTTGGCGATATAAATTCTTCTATTTGTTTGTTGTACGAATCACTATTTTTTTTTATTGTGAATTAATTGTACCGGACTGAAAGTATTTTTTTGTTGCAAAAAACGGTAGATTATATTTAATACACAATTGTACACAGAATTTAATATTTACCAATACATTAGAACTCGTGGAAACTTTAATACTCACATCGGATGAATATATTCCCTCGACATTAGCAGCTCATTATCGTAGCCGAATTTTCTCAACACCGCCCACGTTGTCTCATTTCTTCCACGCTGAATGAACAAGCACTGAAGGTACATGAAACCTGGAAAGGGAGAATTACAGTTTACCCTCTATCATTTCCTTCCAAAGCCCGAATCAACTTCCGCAAGATAATGTAATTACCCTTCATAGTAACGAAACCGTTGCAAGTACCATCCTGAATATTCTTCGACAGAACGGCTTTGACGTCCTCGAGCACTTGCGGTTGTAGGGGCGTATTGAAACACGTTTGTTGGAACGCGTTCAGCTCCATGTCGTTCAGCAAGCCATCGTTGTCGAAATCGCATATCTACGATAATAGAGATAATTTAATGGAACAGCCGGTGCCTTGCCGACGACGGCGTCGCACATACCTGCATGTAAGTCACGAGAATAAGAAGAAAAAAACTCACTTTAAATATTCTCTGTAGGGCTGTTTTACATTCTTCCGTTAGCTCCTGAGTGTCGTAATTGTACAGAGGAGTTGTAGGATGCAACACCGCTTTTTGTGCATAATAAAACATCTCGGATATATTCTGTAGAGTTTTGGCAGAGCACTGGAAAGCCAAACGGATTGAGATCAAGAGTACAGCCTGAATGTGCAAAACCTTTTCCTCTACAGAGAGTAGTAACATGGTGTCCAGCAGTTCAAAGTTATTTGAGGACAATTCTAGAACTCTCTTGCGGACAGGCAAAATCGAAGGTCAATTGTAGCCCTTGAAGGACTTCAAAAATTGCTGGACATCATGGGTAAAAAAGGTACTCTACCTCAATGCAACTTTCAATCTCCGAGAATTCTTTCATAATCGGATACACGGCCTGAAAAAAAAAAAAAAAACCAATGATACTCTAATTTTCCAACAAACACCGTTATTAGCTCTATTGTTCGCAACTCACCTCGATGGTGGAATAATCTACAAGATCAATTTTGTTTCCCACGAGTACAACCGGGCATCTGTTGCTAGTCGAGCATTTTCTGACGAGAGGCAACCAGTAGTTGGCCGCTCTGTCTAGCGTGTCTTCGTCGTCGACCGAGTAAACTATGCATATAACATGCGCCTTTTGTATCTCGTCCATCAATTGGTCATCCGTCTGTTCCGTAGCTGTGTGAAAAAAAAATGAACCTGAGCAAAGAAACCCAGAGAAAAGAAGACTACATATCATTGGGTTCATAACGGCTGACTTTTTGTTACCCAATCTTCACACAGGGAATTTTCCTAAGAGAATAGAATTCCGCGAACAAACAATTTTTTATCTCCGCCTAAACCAGCGCATCAACACAGACTTGTCAAAGAATAAATTTGATGTCACGCAGGGTCATCTTCAGGGTTATCTTGCCGAAAACTCAACGAGAACGATATACACATATCGCAGCGTTAACGATACTCACCCGAGTAATCTACGATGTGCGTTGGGACTTGTTCGGGCGTAACGTCAGCGGGTATTGTAATCTCCTCGGCCTTGCTAGGCACCTCCTCGGCGTACTCCTCGCTGACCAGCGAGAGTATAAGAGATGTTTTGCCGACACCCCGGTCGCCGACGAGAAGTATCCTGACGTTGCGCCTCGGCGCAACGTGCCGCTGCACCATACCGCCCGACACGACCATTTATCCTCCGTCGCACTCGACGCCGGTCCCGTGCCGCCCGTGTAAATTGATCAATTTACAATCGAACAGGCCATGTTTTTCCACAGCCAAAACAGATAGGCGAAGCCAAACTGCACCTAACCTGTCTTTCTCTCTGCGGCCTTTCGTGCACTCCGTTTCGGTCGTCCCGCGGCGTTCCCCGTTTATCGGCGGCGTCGTTCGTTCCCTAAATTGAACCCCCAACTTTTACAACGTACATAACACGATGCACCGACTCAACTCGAACATTGTACGCTCGTTGTATGATCTTTTTCTTATTTTTTTTTTCTTCGAACAATCACGCAAGATGAAAAACTATGAGACGAAGCCGAGAGCCTATCTCGAACTAACCGTTGGTAGTAATGTGTGATTCACACGGTGCTGAGAGACTCTGTGCACTCACATAGACGAGGCATACACGCGAATCGAACCACCCGCTGCGAACGCTCCGTGGGCGACTGGAAGTTACACTAAAGTTCACTCGGAGGGTGGGATATTTCAAGGTTACGCTAAAGTACGAGCTTAATGTCAAGTACACACAGCGGCAGAGGAGGCTGCTATGCGAGACCAGCGCGATTCGTCTATGAGATATGCGCGGTGTAATCGATCGTTCGAAAAACACTCGTGAATGCCGTGTGGATGAACGATGACCGTAGATCAACGATGACGAGACATTTATGCGACGTGTATTAATTATGTATTATTTTGCACAATAAATATACGCTCCTAGCGATCGATAGTCTCCGAAACGTGAAAAACAGATACCAGCGGTGCAGACGGGAGATGTATGAACGTAGATTCACCGTTGAACCGCACGTTTAACGGTTCTTCCGTCCTTTTTTCCCATGTTCCTACGAGACGCTGCATCGAATATAAGTCGCACGGCTACGGCTGTGCATAAAATACATGCGCTACTGGCTGCTCTACTGTACCGTGAGAATAATGAGTGTCTCGTAGTCGACTGGCGAAGCCATTTTCTCAATAATTTCGCTGCGGTAAAGAAAAAAAATCCATATCACTTCCAGAGAACCATGAGAAGATCCTTCATGAAATTCGTATAGCAAGATAGATGCGTTGTCGATCCCAAACAAGATATTAAAGAGACTAGAAGATGTAGCAGAAAGATGGAATAAGCAGATACAGCAGCCAGGTGTCTCAGAAATAAGCGATTGAACGATGGAACAGAGTGACGCGACGAAAAGATGCAATAAAAATATTGAATGGAAAAATGGAATCGAAGGTTAATCGAGTGGATTGGGAGCTTCGGAAATAAACTTAATAAATTAAAGACAGGGGTTTCGTCGATATTATACTCATTACCGAATTGGCCCGTGTCCGTTTGCACACGAGATGTACTTATGACGCTGACCTTTGACCGCCGGTATCTCGAGCCAACGAGAATAGCAGCCGAAGAAGCAGGGACTATCGGAAATTGCAGACAACAAAACCAGGAGGGTCGCCAGGTCGTCACCGATAGTAATTTTCACCGATACGAATTCCGTATAAAAGCCGGTATGACGGGTCTCAACATCGTACTCAACCTTGCATCAGAATGCGCTTCGGATTTGTTCTCCTGGCCCTCGTGGCTGCAGCGGCCGGCTATCCCGGCCATCAACGCGCCGGTAAGTCAAACTATTGCATTTATTGCATTTAATTGCATAAATAACGCAGTCTCTTGCATTGAAAATTTCTTTGACAAAAATTCCAAACACCTTCAACTTCTCGTATAAGATACAAAGTCTGATTTATAGAATAGTCAGGCTACGTTTAACCGAATTCTAACTTGTAGCCGCGAGTCGCTTCCTCAGTAAAAATACTATAAATTACCGTTTACAGTTTCCAGTCGTAGGAAAAGAAAGTTACTGCCAATTTCATGCAATTCAGACATTTATATCCTCACGTACTAGTTGCATATCCGATGATAATTATACACCTTGGCGAAGAGCCATCGAACCTCAGTTCTTCAGCTTTTGGTTTCCACATAGTCTTCCATTGAATTTAATTGAAAAAAAAAAAAAAAAAAAATGCGTCGCAAAGTAAACATTTGATTTGTTCTCGCAGCGGATCAAGATCTGCTGAAGAAGCAACAGGACACGGTCTACCTTCTGGACCAAATAACCCAGGGTCTTCCGAACCAAGAATTGTACAACCTCGGCTACAACTATGACATCGTCTCGAACGTCCAGCGCTACAGCGAGCCCGCTCTCGTTCAGTACTACGCTGGCATGGTGAAGGCCGGCCACGTTCAGCCCCAGGGCACCGTGTACTGCAACTCCGTCAGCCAACTTCGCAAGGAAGTCGCCCTCCTAACGAGAATCTTGCTCGGCGCCGAGGACTACTCGACCTTCCTGAAGACCGCCGCTTGGGCTCGCGTCTACGTGAACGAGGGTCAATTCGTCAAGGCTTACATCGCCGCCATCCTGCAACGCGAGGATACCCAGGGTGTCATCCCGCCGCCGATCTACGAGATCTTCCCTCATCACTACGTCGACGCCAGAGTCATCCAGGAAGCTCAGAACATCCACGCCCGTGGTGGCGAGGCTCTTCAGCAAACCGTCGTCATTCCGGTCAACTACACCGACTACCTGCCCGAGGGCGAGCACCGACTCTCCTACTTCACCAACGACATCGGTCTCAATGCCTACTACGCCTACGTTTCACTCGCTGGATACATGATTCCAGAGGTACGTTTCTCCGTCGGAAGAATCAATCGAAGTCTCCTTTACATTCCACGACACTGGTCCATATTCTTCCCTTTTCTATCTCCCTGTGCATCAAACATTGTAACCGACCTAACCGATTCTCTTTCATTCTTCAGCGTGTTCAGAAGACCGGATACGTTCAAGGTCACGACTACCAGGCCGAACACCACATCGGTCGCGGTGCTCGTTACTATTATCTTCACCAGCAGCTTCTCGCTCGCTACAACCTCGAGCGTCTCAGCAACGGACTCGGACCCGTCCAGGAAGTCGACTACGAGCGCGTCCAAGCTCCCTACAAGGCTCATCTTCGTTACACCAACGGTCTCGAATTCCCCGGCCGTCCCGAGGAGCTTCACCTCGTCCACACTCACCAGCACTCCCTCATCAAGAACGTCTACGCCCTCGAGAAGAGATTGCTCGACGCCATCGACTCCGGATACGTCATCACTCCTCAGCAACAGTTCCTCTCGCTCTACCAGCCCCACGGTCTCAACATCCTCGGCGACCTCATCGAGGGAACCGGCAGAAGCGTCAACCCCAGATACTACGGCAGCCTTCAGGCCGTCGCCAGACAACTCCTCGGTCAGACCCCCGAATTCGTCGACATCTGGAGCTACACACCGTCGGCTCTTGAACTCAGCGAAACCGCCGTTCGCGATCCCGCCTTCTACCAGCTCTACCAGCGCGTCGTCAAGCTCTTCCTCCGCTACCAGCAATCTCTGCCCGCCTACCAACACGACGACCTCGTCCTCCCCGGTGTCAACATCGAGCGCGTTGTCTTCCCCGACCTCGTCACTTACTTCGACCAGCAGCTCATCAATCTCGAGAACAGCATCGTCCAGCCCGAGACCAAGGAACAGAGAGACACGACCATCAAGGCCGCGCTTCAACGTCTCAACCACCAGCAGTACGAGTACCAGATCCAGGTTCAAGCCGAGAAGGCTCACGCCAACGCCGTCGTCCGCGTCTACCTTGGACCCAAATACGACTACGACGGACAGCCCATCGACATCAACCAACACAGACATCGCTTCGTCGAGCTCGACCAGTTCGTCCACGATCGTGAGTTAACCGAATTTTCGGACGATCACATCCGATTTCGCTGGTCCGTGGAACCTCGTTTTTTGCTGATTACTGTTTTTCTCTGACACTTACAGTCCAGCAAGGCAAGAACGTCATCGTCAGGAACTCTCATGAGTCCCCGATTCACAGCGCCGACCATCCCTCCGTTCAGCAGATCAAGGTCCATGTCGACAGCGCCGTTCGCTCTCAGAATCCGTTCTACGTCACCGAGGTACCTGCCGAAGTCATGGAATTAATTATCGATGCGTTTCTTCAATGCGTTCAATCAACATTTTCAGCCTCAAAATATCTTCGGATACCCGGCCAGGCTTTCCCTCCCCAAGGGTAGACATGGTGGTCTCCCGCTCCAAGTCTTCGTCATCATCTCTTCCTCCGAGGAACACCAAGTGCCTTACGGTCCGGTCGTACCCGTTGAATACCAAACCTACCAACACCAAGGCTACAGGGTCGTCACCGGCGAACAGTACGAGCAATACGTTCAGCAAGGATCCCAACAACAGACCGGTGGCATTCACAGCGGTGGACACCACACCGTTGAGGTCGTTCCCCACTACGAGGGACACGGTATTTACGGAAACGAGCGTTAGTATACATCTTCATTCCTTCTCTTCTATACCGAGAAGAAAAACGAGACTTCATGAACTCGTCCTCTCGTTCCAGTGAACAAGTACAATGCCTACTACGGTAACTACCTGTACATGAGGTACCCGACCCAGTACCCGATCTACTACCAGCACTACTACGGACATGGTGTAGGTGGCAGCCAGCACGGAAGCTACGTTCACGGACAACAGCAGCACGGAGTTCACGGATACGTTCTTCCCCGTCAATACGTCGGCCAGCAGGGAGTTAGCGGTCACGGTCAGTACGTCCAGGGACAGATCTACCAGGGAGGAGTTCAGGCTGGACAACAGCTCGGTGGAGTTCACGGTGGACAATACCAGGGAGGAGTTCAAGGTGGACAGCAGTACCAGGCTGGTGTCCTCGGTGGACAGCAGTACCAGGCTGGAGTTCTAGGTGGACAACAGTACCAGGGTGGAGTTCTCGTTGGACAACAGTACCAGGGAGTCCTCGGTGGCCAACAATACCCTCAGGTTCAGGAGGGAGGCGCCGAGACCGTTGTACCTTCCGGCCAGACCGTCTACCAAGGACAGCCGGGTCTCGGTGTCCATCAGGGTCAAACCGGACAAGCCGAGCATCTTGTCCAGTACTACAAGGGCAAGCACATTTCCGAGATCATTGGCGGTGCCATCAGCCTCGACAACAGGCCTCTCGGTTACCCCCTCAACAGACCACTCGCCCCGAGCGTCTTCTACGTGCCCAACATCATGGTCACCGACGTCATCGTCTACCACGAGCACAACCACCCGACCCACGGAACTTACTAATGCGACAGTCAAACGTCGAGCAACGAATCCGCAATAACTTCCGCAACAACAAAAAATAACCTTTCTGTAGCCCTGAAGAAATGACCTTTTTTGATTCTCACCGTTCTCTTCCGTTTTCGCTTGACTTCTACGAGCATTTCGTGTATCTTTTGCGAATTGTTATGTAAAGTCGATTTACCAACTATGCAAAAATAATAAAGGGCTTCTCTAACATGCACACCTTGTCTCATGACTCACACCTGGTTCTTTCCTTAACGTCGACCATTGATATATGATTGTTAAAATTATTTTGAAAAACGGATCCAGGACACTTACTAACGCGACATATCAACGTTGATCAATGAAATCACTTTACTTTCGTTTCTTCGTTTTTTTTTTTTTTTGCCAATTTAACTCGTCTTCTGTGAATCGTTACACGAGCTATTTCGACCAACCAGCAAAAATAATGAGGGACGTTTCTAACATGTGGAACTTGTCTCTAACTTAAACCTCGTCGTTTCTTTAACGTCAACGATTAATGTATCTTTATTAAAAATTATTTTAACAGTCGAATGTGCGATGAGGTCTTGACACGAGATTCGGGTCTCGCGTCCAGCTTACTTCAAGATGTTTCTTCATTTTATTTCATTTGTTTTTGTGTCGAACGAGCTTACTCTCCGGTCATCATCTCCATGAACTCTGCAAATGTGAAGAAGCATAATAAATTTAGTGTCTTTTCGAGAGCGAAGGTGATGTTGAATCTTATGTCGATGATGTCGACGAGTGTCGAAACGTACCATCGAAGTCCACGGTGCCCGAGCCATCAGTGTCGATCTCAGCAATTATCCCATCCAAATCCGAACTCGTCAGTTTGTCGTCCAGCGCACCGAGAATTTCTTTGAGTGTGGCGGTTGTTATGTAACCGTTGCCCTCCCGATCGTAAAGACGGAAAGCTTCCTTCAGCTCCTCCTGCATCGCCTCGGCGTCCTCCTCCTCCAGGAACCTTCCGGCAATTTTGCAGAAACCATCGAAGTTCACTTTGCCCGAGCGCTCCGGATCGTTCTCCGCTATTATAGCGTTGAGCTCAGAGTCGTCGAACAGCTGTCCCATCGTGTTCAGAATCGTCGATATCTTCAGGGTGTCGATGAAGCCGCTCTTCGTCGTGTCGAACATCTGGAATGCCTTGCGCATAACCGCGGTCTTTTGCTCATCTTCTTCCTGCGCAAAGATAACAAAAATATATATTCCGTTAATGAAAACATTAATTATTCAGCCACGCGACATTTCTCATCTGGAGCTTTTTTTTTTTTTAACTCTCGAAGCATCATTTTTATTACGATCATTCACTCAACAACGTCACTGGACTTGAAAAATGACGATTCGTCCCGTAAATATCGTCCATGAATCTAGGTTTTTTTTTCTTCTTTTTTTTTTTTATTCACTTTCACATTCGTCGCTTCGCTTACCATGGCTGGATTTTACAACGGACGCTTCGCACGACGGACGGGAGATACCTGAGGACAACGAAGCTCTTCGGCAGGATATAAAGACTAGGGTAGAGTCGTTGTAAAACCAGCTAGAAAGCTTGGCGACGCAAAAATAGAGTGGGACGAAAAATGAAATATGTTATAAGTGCGCGAGCGAGCGAGCGGGGCAGCTTCAACGCGGTCCACCGGAGATGCACGCAAGGTGGGACAAGACGTGGAAAGGGGTTTCGTCACCAGGTCGACGGAAGAAGGCCACTGGTGGTAGTCGGTACTTCACCAGTCTCCGAGACACTGGCGTTACTCGTCGAAGTCGCAAACCGTTACAACGGGGCTCCTCTAGCTATTCCACCTGTTGCGTCGCGACTAAAATATCAAGCGTTTCGTGCTAAAACCCCACCGACGCGACTCATCGCCGGTATTATGTTCCAGCTGCTTCAGTAGGTCGACACGGCTGAAGCATTAAAAAAAAAATACCTTGCGAAAACAAGAAGGTCCTTCGAAAGTTATTCGTAACATTGACTTTAATCTATAGCCCTGCAGAGGAATATCAATAGAACTCAATGCGCCGAAGAGAAGTCTATAATGCAAAGGAAAGAACCGTTCGTAACGTTGTTCGAAGTCTATAAGCATGTCGGAAGTTATCAATAGCCTACTGTGTGCGGCAATGTCATCGACGATCAACGTCACCGTGCAGTTTATTTCTCACCACGTGGATAACAGAAGTTTTTTTTTTCTTTTTTTTTTTTTCTTCGATGAGTGAGCGTCGAGCAAGCGGGTATAATAGACGGATAGAAAGACGGCGGGGGTGTTTAGCAGGAATGCAGAGTTTCCGTTCGCGGAGTGGAAGCCAGAGAATGAATTAATCATCGTACGGTAATAGTTTGTCGCTGCGAATATTACTCGCGATGCGAGATGCGAAACGGCCCGTTTGGTTGGCCGAAAATTTGGAATAGCGTTGGGATGAATTGCCCGCGGTTTTACGCTACGTTTAATCCGCAACGCCTCTGGTGATCGGCGGCGATATTGCCGTCTCCTCGCGTCCCGTATCCCGTTCTCTTCACCTCCCCGCGTTCTCGTTCTCCGGCGAGATAGCGTCGAGGAGTTTCCGTGCCAATTTTCCGAAAATTCTCGTGCCAAACGAGCGCGTCTTAGACACGTATCGTTAAGTAAGAACGCACGGTCCTTCAGAATTCCGGAACGCCCCGGCGTTTTTCCTTCTTATAGTGGATTACGCTGCTCGACTTAAGTTCGATCTTTGCGCAAAGCACTCTCAGAAGCGGACTCGTTCGCTTTAAGTTTAGTTGGGAACGAGTCATTTAAAAAACACGCGAGTTATTCCGGGGTACTTCCGGTATTCGTGCTTCTCCCGTACCAGACGACAGCATCTAAAGAGCTTTTGGCAAATCTCGCTATCTCTAACGAGATATTCGGAGACACGGTGGGCGAGTACATTGTCGATCATCGGGATGATTCCGTAAAATCGCTCGCTCGAGCCAACTGGAATTATCATCGCCGGCGTAGCAATCTCTTTCCTCGTCTCGTTGATAGCGCATCTTCCGCGAATTAATCTTCCTCATCCTCGGTTCCCGAGTGTGAATGCGGATCTGAAAATGGATAAGATAAATATCATCAGTCATTTATATTTCGGCTCTGCTTAATACGAATTTTCTCACTTTTCCCTCCAAGCGTGCAGTTCGTTCGCCTCACGGATCGGTCCAGCCTGATTCAATTATTAACAAACCCGCGCGTCTCTCCCGCCGGTCACCGTTGGCTTCGAGCCCACTCCCACGAATAGCCACCGTACGAAATTCGTTGCGTTAAGCATTTTCTTGCCGCATTATTATTACAATCGAGGATAGTTCGTCACGCGTCATCACGACTCACCAAAAATAACTCTCGGGTGCATGACAGTCCGAGAGGAAAGAGTCGCTTCGCGGTCTCAACATTTACATAACGTAACCCGATAAGCACAACGTTCTTGCATTTTTTTTTAACGCTACTGCCGCAGTCTTTTGAATTCTTTTTTCTCGACGATAAAAAAGATGGGACTCGTTTTTCGAAGTTTTTTTTAAACAATATCTATATTTTATTTGTGTAACGTAACGTCAACGCCCAACGTCGTATGAGCGATGTTTTAAATTCCATCTGGTAAAAACAAACGATAACGATTACCAGACAATATTAACTTGATATCAAATAATCGTCTTCTGGTAGTTTTGTCTTAAGACGGATAATAAATAACATTGTTCGTCGGCACAGGATTTTCATTGCTTATGTTCTAGGTATGGCGGTGAAGGGTTGATCATCGCCTTCAGAATATTCAATGGAGCGCGTTTGGTCCACAAAAAGCCATAAATAACAACGGTTGATATACAAGTACACTCACTATGACGATCTCGGTTTCTGAAGCTCAGAGGGGTGTATGAGGCATCTAACGAACATCGTTGTTAGGCCCTTCCGAGTTTCAGGAACCGATATATCTCCCGTTCTCTTATATTAAATTTTACTGTAATTTAACATTTAATTCTGGTTTCGCTTCGGCACAATAATGTAACACAATGTCTTCGCAGCTGGCAAATGTTTTTCACCAAGTATTTAGGCATCACGGACGATGTGTGAAATGAGACGGTTCGCCTCACACTAATCAACAATAATTTTCTCGTCAAAATAAATGTAACGTCAAATGCTATTGTCGCCGGTAAACGATTATACTATTCACTAGTTTTTCCCACACCGATTATTCGCTGTAGTGCAGCTTGAAAAATTGTCTACTGAGTCGTTTCAATATATTATCTTATATATACTATCTTATTTACACAATAGATATTCGACAACTACTGTACAAGACCTCTCACCTCTACAAATTAAGTAAAATAGTGTTTTTTGTACTCGCGCGTTTTCACTGGACAATCGTAGTTTCACTCGTTGGCGTTATCGTGCTGATAGGTTCTGCAATGTTTTGCAATTTCTCCATCGAGGCAGCGAGCTTTTTCCTTCTACGATCGAACACGAGTTTTATGAGCCAGATAATGGTTAGCGGTATTGGCGTCATTATGGCACAGGAAACTGGAATTACTGAAATGTTGAAAGAAGCAATAATAACAGCATCAGTACGTCATCTTTTCTGAGCGTCAATACTTTACACTCATTCATGCCAAAAATCATTTTTAATAAGCGACAACCAGACTACGGAAAAACCATGGGTGAATTTCAATATCAGCTACAAGAGCTCACAGCCACTTTAGGTTTGGTAATCTCATTTTCTGACTGCAAATAAATCAATTACAGCCGAAATATAACATGTTGAAACTGGACGTGACCCATTTTTTGTATGATTGCACGACTGGTCGAAAAATAAGGATCAATTTGGCGTAAATGATACCCTGAAATGCTCACCAGTCGTGAGATCGGCTGCAGGCTGAGTGAGGCTGAATCGAAGAAGAAATATTGCGATTCCGGTGTTTTGTATACCGGTCTCGATGGCGATAGCTCTGACATCCACATTCGGCTGCCTAAAAATAATCATTGCGATCCAGCCGCATACATAGCCGATCCACGCCAATCCTATTCCAGCCACGACGATCTGCGGAAAGAGATCGGAGTCGGATTATACTTTACTACACGATCAAAGCGTCGATGAGAGACCTAGTATGACGGAAGAACGTCAACTTGCCTGCCACGAGAAGAGCTTGAAGAGATAGAGATTCGTGATAATTGCGAAAATAATTATGAATAGGATCAATATAACCGAGAAGGGCTTCATGATGCGAACCAGTATACGGCACAGCTTGGGAAATTTCTTCTGTATTATATAGCCGAGACTGAGAGGAATGACGAGGCCGACGGCGAGCATAGCTATCCGAGAGTACGGAACGGTCAAATTTCCTTTGTCGAAGATGCGAGCTCCAAGAGTGAAAATCCATATCGGCATCGTTGCTGCATAAACAAAACATATAAATACATATAGACATCTGTACGTCGTGTTCTTAGCGATGCGAACGATTGAAAACTTTATACTCACCAAACGAGGCAATGGTACCGAGTGTGGTCATCGTTACCGAAAGATTGAGATTACCGCCAAGAAGTACAGTCCAAATATTCGACGCACCGCCACTCGGACTTATACCCGTGAAGAAAAGCCCTATCTGCAGTTCCGGTCTGTCAGGAAAAAGGAAATAGCCGATGACGTAACTGAGCTGGAAGGCAATACGATCGACGTTAACGAACCGTGATTGTCGCTGACGCGTAATCATCGACTGAACAACTGTTAATTACCAAGGGCATTATAATGAACTGGCAAAAGGCCCCTATGGCAGGACCTATGGGCCTTCTCAGGGTGTTTCTGCACACTGACCAGTCCATTGCGCAGCCAAAATTTATATACAAGATAGAAACCAGCGTGGCCACACTGGCAGTGAAAAGTGTGTCCACCAGACGCTCTGCCCTTATCACTGCGATGTTCAGTTCTTTGGAACTGTACATTCCCTGTAGATACATAAAAGGAACAAAATAAAGGAATAAGTACTATATGATCAATTTTACTGAGGTATGGTTCAAAGTGTTTAAAACAAGGTGAACAATGTGCCTTTGATAAATCGATGTACATCATCCATCCGTTGGACTTTTTTTTCATTCATATGTATATGTATTTAATTTGGTTTTATCGCAAAACATTTTGTGTATAATTTTTTTATGCATATTCAAAATGATTTCTGGCTCACTGCTTTTGAGTTTTATGTAACGGAATTCATCTGCCGATAACATTACAAATACTATATTCCGTTTGTATCGCAATGTAATAATTTGAATCTGTAGTTACCCCCTCGCTGACAATCTTGAAGACTATTTTGGTATTGCCAAGAAAGAGTCCTGTAACATTGAAACTGCTGTTCCAGAATGTTGGTGTATCAAAGTTTTCAGCAAACAGGGGCTCGTCCACAACGGCCACTTGGGGATCTGTGTTGGTCGATGTCAGCTTCGTGGAAAGGATATCTGCATTATCCGGAATGTAAACAAAGATGGGCACGCTGACCGTCTCATCCATGTGGATGGTCAGAGAAGTGGAATTCAGTGCTACACTCCATTCTTCCGCCAGGCTGGCACCTGCCAGGAACACCACTAGAAGGAGTAGCTTCATGCTCTGAAATGAACAGTACAGAAACTATCGATCAACGACCCAACAGCAAGTTACAGTAACAACTTTGATCTTACTCTAGACTTGGCTCTTTCAAAGAAATCTATAATGCTGTGCTGACTGCATATCTTTCCATTTAAATGAAAAGTTAAGGTGACAATGCGTTTCTTCCCGGCTAGCCTCGTTCTCAGTGATTTCCCACCAGAACCGCGGGCCACTGTCTTAATGCGAAACAAAAGAAAGAAAGAAATACCTTCGTCATCGAATTGTTGACCCGGCGATACTTATCTTCCGCGTCTACATTTTCGGCCGAGATAAATTTTACGTGTAAACGATAAGACGACTAACAGGCGAATCGGTGATGTCCGAGATTTATATCGGGACGGCATCCGATAACAGTCGTTTCTATACACGAAGCACGTGTGTCTATTGTGTGTATATTCGAAATCACGTAGGCACTTGATCGCTGTGTAAATTTCATTGCCCTGCTCTATCTGAAATCGTTTTGATGATTACCTGCATTGAAGAAACCTGATAAATCCGCGATCGGAAGGAGAAACAGTTAACCAGTCGCAACGCTCCTCGTGCACGTTCGATCCAGCCGATGCCTATTATTCTATTCAAACGACGCCGCTATAATCACGGGAAAAAAAAGATGACGTAAGGTCATCGCGATGAGCAGAGAAAATGCAACGACGCATGTATCGCGAACTCTTTCTGGTGTCGGTATTCGCCACAACTTTTTTTTCTTCTTTTCGTTTCAGTGCGTCAGTGAAAGTCTCGCGGTTATTTGCGACTTCGGACTCCACCGAACGGGAACCGGCTGGCAACCCATACGCGGAATTAGGACCAGCATAGGCCGACGCGCAAGCCAGGAGTTTTCCAACGGAGTTGTCGTTCAATACTCTTGCAATCCGTTGTATCGCCGTAGCACATGCAATACCGGTTCCCCACTACGCGATCACGGATCCACGTGAAGATGAGCACGTACCGTAAGCCCCGCCTACGTAAAATCTGTACCGTACCACCCCGTAAGCACGTATTCCGAAGTTCCGAAAAAGAGATCACTACTGGATCGTTCGGTATTTTTCTATTGTAGGTCAATGGCGCTGGCCTACATCCGTGAGCTGATCGAGAATGAAGAATTGTAGGGGCAAACAAGAGTAGTGGTAGGGCCCAGTCAGGTTATTGTTGAGAAAAGAAGGTTTCTACTGTAGATGATCAGCTGGTTCTCCCGGCAACCTCTGGATCATTATTATTGTTCAAACACTCGTGCTAGCTCATCGTAGCACATGCGAAATCTTTTTTGATTGGTTGTTCTTTACATTTTATAATTGTTTTGTACAGGGATATTCTGTCCATTTGTCCAAAATCAACGTCCACAAAAAAAGATAAATAATTCTCTTAAGTTTGGACGGTTTGGACAACGATAGCCAACTCTGTGTAGGTATTGATGATTTGAAGCAACTATGTCTGTATTAAACGAATGTACAGAGTAAGTCTGAAGGAACATACCGACAGAGTATGTCTGATTAAATGAATATGCGTTTAGAGTATAGTGCATAAAACTATTTCGGTATACAATCTCACAATGCGTCTGCGTCCCTCCCTTTCTGTAATCAAACTATAGGTTAGTCCTCGAAAGAATGTTATTATGAAATATTTTGCTACAGTTCTAACGTGTTATGATTCAGCATTGTAACTGATTGTAGGTTATCCGCGATACTCAACAAGAAATGTTTGTACTAATTACGATAAGCGATGAGTTTCCTGTTTGACATCGTTAAAAACGCGTTTTTGAGGATGCTACAGTTGATCTGGTTCGGCAAGCGTAAAATATCGAATTCACTGAGTATATACGTTAAAACTAATACGGGTAATACACTGTCGGTGGATCTCGATCCAAAGTGGGACATCAAAAATGTTAAGGAAATCGTCGCACCGAAAATGGGTATCTCGCCAGACGATATAAAAATAATATTCGCCGGAAAAGAGCTTCACAACTCTACTATAATATCGGTGAGACGTAAAATTTGTTATTCAAAGCTTGATCATTCGCTGGCTGTCTGTTGTTACATTCTATTACGATGACTTTCAGGAATGCGACTTGGGACAACAGAGTATCCTGCATGCGGTCAGAGCACCGCCACAGAGAAGGCGCAAAGTTGACGAATCTGCCAGCACGATAGAAGAATCCATATCGGAACTGTCGGAATTCAACGACAGCGGCAGTAAACCTATGAATGAGACGCTTACCGATCTGTCCCTGGAGGAGTTTGATGAAAGCGAGACTGTCGCTAAGAAAGGTTGTCAACACGTTATAGCAATATTTTTACTATTATTATTATTATTGAGAATTTATGAATGGAGTTTGGAAAAATTTAAGAATGGGTTAACATCGAAATTATGCTTGAATTATAGTTTAACGAGTTTAATATTCTTGTGGCTATTCACGACAGAGCAGCAAGGAGAGCGCGCCCACTTCTTCGTCTACTGTTCGTCTCCGTGCAAGTCTGTCCAAGCTGGTAAGCTCAGAGTGCGATGCGCCACTTGCGGAAGCGGAGCGGTGACAGTGGATCGTGATCCGCAATCATGGCAGGATGTTCTCCAGCCTCACAGGATAACGGTTCATTGCGAGAATGACTTTTGTCAGCCCGCCTTGACTGTGAACGACGAGACAGACGGACAATTTTTGTATGCTCAATTTTTCTTCAAGTGCGCCAATCATGTGAGTCTCGGCGAGACTGATGAAGCTGTTCCTCTCTATCTCATGAGACCCAATCTCCGGAAAGTACCGTGTCTCGCTTGCACGGACGTAAGGTCACTAAAATCGATTAACGTGCTTGTTTGATTGTACACGTTTCGCAATCAATAAATAATAGGAAAGCTGTGTGGTTTGTCGAACAGGAAAACTGTCCTCGTATTTCCATGCGAGGCGTCTCATGTAACGTGCATCGACTGCTTCAAGGATTACTGTTCGGTTCGACTGCGCGAGCGTCAATTCGAGTTCGATGACACGAAGGGATACTACACTCTTCCTTGCCCCGCCGGATGTCCCGATTCGTATATCCCCGAGGTCCATCATTTTCATCTTTTGCCGGAGCGGCAGGTAGTTTTTAATTTATGCTTATAAAATTACGGACCGTGACTTTCGACCAGCCGACCGATAAACGATTCTTTCAACTTTTTTTTCAGTATGAACAGTATCAGCGTTTCGGAGCGGAGGAGCACGTCTTACGGGCCGGTGGACTGTTGTGTCCGCAACCGGATTGTGGGATGGGTATAATACCGCCGCTTCTGGACGGTACGAACGATGAATTATGCCGTAGGATTCAGTGCATAGGTGGCTGCGGCGTAAGTACGGAAAATAACAGTTCCGGACTCGCATCTGCTTAACGCAAGAACTGCTTTTTTCGGGCAGTACGTATTTTGCAGAAGATGTCTACGTGGCTATCACGTAGGGGAATGCGACACGCAACCACCGACAACGTCGAACTCCGCCAATGGTTCCGGGGGATACTCCGTTGATCCCCTGAAGGCCAAAGATGTACGATGTACCTTTTGTTCTCGATAAGGACCTCGAAGGTATTTGCACGGAATCAAGTTTCAGCAAATTATAACGACAGTGTTTTTTCCAAATCTTACTCGGAGACGTTCGCTCCAAGAATAAAATGTCACGAGTGAACAATTTTTTTTTCTTCCTGAAGTTGCGCATTATCAGACCCTTGCTAAAAATGAAATTTGACGATGTGCGAATATCTTTGAACGGATAAAAAAAGCGATGGAGTTACCAAAGATTTAGGCGCAGAGACGATCAAACGAATTCACGGACTTTCGAATGATTTATTTGAACGTCCTTGTTCGAATCTTTGGTTGATTCAAACGAATTTTTTTTATGAACGCAGGATCAGTTTTTATACTACAACTTTGTCCGGAACAAGCCTGAGCAGGCCAGCATTGCTTATTGTTCAATAATAATTTCAGGCCAAATGGGACGAGGCCAGCAAGAAAACTATACAGATCTCTACGAAACCGTGCCCGAAGTGCCGAACTCCGACAGAACGAGACGGTAAGACGACGGAAAACTACAATGTTCTCCCAGGAACATTCCAGACTTAATTTTTCAACGAAATAAATGATTTTTAGGAGGCTGTATGCACATGGTTTGCACCCGGGGGGGCTGCGGGTTTCAGTGGTGCTGGGTATGTCAGACCCCGTGGACGAGAGACTGCATGGGAAACCACTGGTTTGGATGAACAAAAAGAATAAAGAAATCATATCGACGAACAAACGGTATCATCAACCTCAGTACAAGTTGTAACATACGATCATCTATTGATAATTGATATAAAAGAAAAAATATTATACTTTAAATATAATTATTTCTATACGCGAATAAATAAAAGCAACGTATACAGCTCTGATCAAAGGAACTTGGGTTGTCGTATATTTACAGAAATAACGCAAGCTACACGTGCGTAAAAACAATATTCTAGTAATAAATGTAACATTGATTCGTTATTACGGCGGACGGATAAGTTTTTTTTTTTTGTAACGATCGAGGATAACGTTCCGACGAGCGATTTATATCCGATATGACGACCGGATCTCGCGCAGCTACTTCGCAGCTAATTCGCCCCTTTCGTGTCATATAGCGGTAGTCTGAGGCGCTTGGGGCGGTGTGAGAGGCGTCCATCCACTCTGCGATTCACCGGTGGAATCTTGCTGATGATGTACCGAATGATCTACAACAGTGGAGACGTAACGTCTGTCATCGACCGGTATATCATTGCTCTCTGGATTGCTCTGATCCGCGTAGACGATCTCCTGATGGTCCTTCGAAGGATCGTACTGATGGTCGTTTCCCGACTGAGGAGAGCCGGTGTCTCCTTGTTGGGCGTGAAGGTGAATGAGTTGCGTCTGTTGCTGCTGCTGATGATGATGATGATGCTGCTGCTGCTGCTCAGCCTGATGATAACTCTGAGTATAGTCGTGCTGGGCTGATGAGGCGAGCACCGAATCCGTGTGACTACCGAGTTCCGACGAGTGCTGAAGAGTCTGATGCAGTCCAGTGGTTCCCGATGGATAAGAAGCTATTTGATGGTGCAGGTGAAGATTGAGATTGAGATACGATTGTTGTTGCTGCTGTTGCTGCATTTGATCGGTTACAGACGCGGGATGAAGCCAGACCGAGGAATCAGCGCAATGACCGTGATCGTGAGGACTAGAGTTACAACTCCCGACGCTCTGAGCCGAGGGAACGTAGAGACTGCAGGCTGTCGTCGTGGTGGTCGTCGTCGGGGTGCCTCCGTGTCTTCCCAGTACGGTGTGGGCGTAAGGCGAACCGGAAGTCGATGAAGAAGTCGGCGATGGTAGAGGCGACGATGGCCATTCTTGGGACAGAGCTGGATTGAGGGTCGTCAATTGTTCGGGACTGCGAGGCGCCCAGCCGGTCGCTGTGACGTAAGCTGCCGAGTGAAGAAGAGGCACTGGACTGTATGGATCTATGTGCTGGTCTGTGGAAAATAGATAAGAAGAACTTTAGAGCACCCCGGATGCGAATGAGATTTTTTTTTGTTCACTCACCGTCTTGTAAATATTTGTGTCTGATCGTGTAGGGTGATGGTCTGCAATTCTTCTGACCCCCGGATGACATGCTGCAGGAATTTGAGAGATTGTTCGGAGAGTTGGGGACTTGACTGTGGGGAACTCCGATAGCCGAGGGCGGAGCGCTGTACTCGTAGCTCATCGGAGGCTGAGGAAGAAACCAGGCGCTCGTGTCTGTGGGCAATGCGGAAAATATCTTTCGTTACCGGTGCTTCCGGATGTATACGGGACATGGCGAGAGATGGGATGGACCGAATGTAATTCAGAGATATTTTACATTGCGGATAAGACTGCTGGTCCGACGGCCTCTCTTTAGCGTCAAGGAATGCTTTGGCGAAGGGATTGTACTTGATCTTCAGGCTCGTCACCTCTTCGTTTTGATAGGCGGTCACGGCAATGAATTGAGTCTCGGGGAATCTGTAGGTGAGAACCTGTGCGAATTCGGTAGAAATTAGATTAATGAGCTAAGGAGATTCCAGGCTCGAAAAAAAAAGGGAATAAAATTGTCGGTCTCACTGTTCTCTGCTCCTCGGCTCCCACGCGGACTAGATGAACACGCGGCTCGTATTTGTGCAACGAATTGAGCATTATCTGACCATTTCCATTTGATTTGTTGGTGAGCTTCACCTTGGCGAACGACACCGCCTCTTTCATCCAATGAGCCCCGAAATTTGGACTCTCTGGATGAATGTAAATCGGATTCGGCGGTGCGACTTCGGCCTTTCCACCCGGCACCCACTCACCGTTGACGTACTTCCACCTACAAAAAGTTTTTTCATTCACAGCATGTTCGCAAACTCGCCAAATTTCGCAACCCTTCGTAGTTACACTTCTCTAGAATTCTGTGGGAATTATATCGAGTCGAACCGATCCAATACTAAAAATTATCCGTCGGACTGGGAAGAAATATTATACAAGTAGCAAAGACCAACTTCTTCTTGCATACTTTTCTCTACTCTTTTCTGACTTCCTCAAAATAATGACACTTTGGGCCACCATTTATTTCATGTTTAATTCCTTGATAATTTTTTGGTATATGTCGTGAGGTGCTGAAATTTTCATCGATCAAAACTTCTGCATGGAGCTACGATCTTTCCTTATTGATGATCATTTGTCAATGATAGACGATTTTCAAAGCTAAGGTTCAATTATTCTGCAGTAAATACGAAGGTTGAGAAATTTTGTCGATTGAACTTGAATCGTTCTGAATCACCTGTGCGGATCGATCTGAACAAACTCCAGAAGCAACGTGTACATAGCCGCCGGCTCGAGACCTCTGGCTACTACTTTTACAACCGGAAACATTCGCCTGCAAATCGAATAACGCAGATTAACAGTAGCACCGCAATTTTCACAACGAAACTATTAAATTTTCCAGAGTGGCGAGACTGGCACGGAAGCGAACAACACTCTTCGAAACAAAATCACTGGACGTTACGCACCTTCCGTTCTTCGTTACGATCATTTCGTTGGTGATGCACTGGAATCTCGTCCACAATTCTCGATCTTCGAGAGATAATGACAATGATTGATTGCCATTGCCGCACTGCTGAACATTACCGCCACGATCCTGATGATGTCTCTCGTCGCGGTCGTCGTGCTCGCGCTCGCTGTCGCAGCAATTTGCCGAAGATCGGGAGGGACTGTCGAGTTCCGTTGCCGAGGACGACACTGCCGACTGCATCGTCGACCCTGCCTTCCGTTACTCTGCGGACGAGACGATGTATCACTGTGAGTCTTCTTCAAAATTTGCGACTGAACATTGGGGCTAAAGGTCCCTCTACATATTAAAACTATCGAGTAGTTTTTCATGAAAAATTATGGAATAATGACATTACGAAAATTATAAAATAATATCAAGAAAAGTATAAAACCTATCGCGAATTAAATCAAAATAGCTTCGGTGAGAGAGTTTTCATCGATTTCAGACAAGAATCGGTTTATTTATTTTCCTATATTCTTACAATTTTTTCTACTCGCCCCTCGGATTTTCTCTATACGATCGAAACACTGATACGGACGATCACATGGGAATTTTTTCGACAAAATTTCCGGCAAACTCAAGATAGTTCATCTCACAGTTCCGAACAGTTAATTTTTTAGATACGATTTAATCTCTCGCTAGAAGCTTGTTCACTTAACACTTGACTAAACAGATTATGTGTTACAGGGGATTCGAGGACGAGAGTGTTTCGCGACAACGGGGAACAAGACGAGCGGAGGGTGACGCAGACCGCGATTATCGAGATTTCCCAGGGTATAATCGAATAATGCATTATAGCTCTGGCTCTTTCTATCTTCCTCTCGGACTCGTGTCTTCGCTGTCTCATACAGATAGTATATACCTGTAGTGACGGCCGCACGTTATATTAAAAAAAAAGAAGCGGGAAGCAATGTTTCTTCGGAAGACTAGTCGTTGTGCGCGTAAAGCTCGTTCGGGGTAACTCGCTCGAGGATATGCACTTGTAACACTTGGGCGCGATATTTCACACTAGACGGTGAACTTATCGTCGAGGGACTACTCCGCGTAGTCGTCGTCGTTGTCCGGCCGTCCACTTCTTCTTCGTCTTCGTCGCTGCCACCTCAGCCCCTCGCCTCGACGTTCTCCGCGTCTTCGGAGCGGTTGTTCCTTCTCGACTTCTCCCGCAACACCGACGTCCACCGAGGCCGAGGTTCTAATTAGACTTCATTAGTACCATTTAGGGGAAAAGCATGGCGCGCGTACCTGGGGATTGGCCGATGTTTACCGGGACACCTTCACGTTGACGCTATTGGGCTCGGAAATGTTTTCACAACGTTCGCGGCAACGCCTTTTTTACGACCCGTTTGCCAATCCCTGTGTTACTCACGATGAACGGAAACGCGCAACAACGGTCGAAGAGAAGGAGACTCATTGTTGATCGGGTATCTTGTGAACGCCCATCGCTCGTTTCATCTTGTGATAGAAGCAGTCGTACAGGACCCCGCCACTTCGAAGAACCCGGGGGATCCCGAGGTGGATGCCCGACCACGCGATTCTCTTCCACCTCCAACAATCTTTGTCATTCCTCAAGCGAAATATTTAACTCGCGTCTATTCCTCGCTTGACGCTTTTTTTTCTCTCGATTGCAGTTTCATTCTCGTGGATCCGAGAGTTCATCGCCGATTGGATCATCGCGAGACGAGTTACGTGATTATAACGAACGAATTATGGATCGATCAATGGTAGCAGATTGTTCAGTGCCTTGTATCGACTCCGAAGTCAAGATCGTCGGTTAAGACCCGTGTCCACGGCTACTCACATCAGGATAGTGCGTCATTTCTTCGTTCAATGACGCAATGCACTCACCTAGGATGGGACAGTTTCCAGGAGGATATGAAGAATTATTCTCGGAAGACAAATAACGGACAACTGTTGCTATTGTTACATTCTGTACAATGACGATAATTCGTGACACAGTTTTTTCTGATTATCGCGACCACGAGTGAGTAGAATTCGTTATAATGGAAAGCTTCTTTTTTTTTTTTGTTAATTACTATTGAGAGTCGTAGACTAATGTAGTGTGGACTTTGACGGAAAAAAAAGGAACGTGAGAAGTCAGTCAAGACGAAAATTGTTTCTATAATGAAATGAGAAAAATCAACAAAGTGCACGGAGAAGTCGTCTCGTCCGGACAACGTCGACGGGCTCGATGAGCGTACCCATGGCATTACGAATGTTTGAGCAGGGCCACACGGTTGTTTGCGATCTTTTTTTGAGTTTCGGTCACGGTGTTGGATACAGTATAAGAGTCTGAGATACAGTAAACTATATACGATAGGTGCTGCGGCCCATATTTGCTCGTGCAATTTCACGTATAATATTGAAACTTCGGGCAGGCGAGATTTGCAGTATGTAGCTTGTACGGATGAGCAAAGATATTTTTTTGGCTAGCAGAGACAGTAACAGCCAACAAACAATAATCTCCGTATAAAATATCAAGACGAAGGTGAAATGTGTGAAAGATTTGTGGTGATTGAAAAAAAAAAAAAAAATGCACGACGGAAGTTCTTGGCCTGCAATCAAACTGGACATCGGTCACTGACAAAAATATATAATTTCTTCTTTTATATTCCTCGAATGAGATATTGAAGATACGAACAACTTCGAGCCTCGCGACGTAAGTTTTGTTTTGTTTTTTAATATCAAACGCAGATAGAGATGTTACGTGGAATTTACAGGATATTAGTGTTTTAGGGCGCAGGTAGCTTGCTGACAGTATAAAAGATGATTATATTCGAAGCCGGCGAGGCTGTAGTTCTCACCGGGCAATAGAGTAGTCCTCGTCGTCGTTTCGTCTCCGACGATTTTCTTCGAAGATGCGAAAGTGTTTTGTCAGCTTCCTGTTTCTCTGGTATCGTCCGGGTGCGTCGAGACTATAGTCGCAAATATGAACGTGCAAGCGCTGGTAGCAATCCAGCACAGTGTGTACACACTAGTGGCAGCGAGGATAGCCCGAACCACGAGCATCGTAAAAATTCTTGGGTTAATCAATGTATAATGTTGGGCGCTTTCGTTGAGAATTTTACAACACCTGACCGACGACGGCTGGTCCGTGCTCCTGCGGTTCCTCGGACGCCTGCCGTCGGCTTTTTTCTCTCTCTTGTCTCCGAGGAGCGTTTTACCGTGGAGTGTAATGTACCCGGGTGGGCGGTTCGAAGACCGCGAGGATTTTATATTATTATATTTGAGGGATGCCGCCGAAGATGCTGGGGAAAAATAAAAGAAATATGCTCCGAACACTACGTCGGCGAAACCTCTATAGAAATTTTTTTTTTTTTTAGTACAAAATAAAAAAAAATACAAGATCGTGTTCGACACACGTTCTCCGTCTGTTTCAACTCCTTGCGGAAGGAAAAAAATAGATGAAATTGGTATTCAATTGTATATTCGTCACAGTGGAGGGAACAGTCTTGAGAATTTTAATAATAATTTGCGAATCGATTAATACGGATTAATAGGGAAAAATGATAGTGTCGATAACTATGTTTATAATAATTATTATTTCTAATGTTAATGATAGTAATTATTATAATAACAGTGAATGTGAAATAATAATTAATTAGACGGATTCAGGAGTTTGATATATCAGTCTCGTCATCGCTGTCCTTCGGAATCGTAGATTTTTCTACGATCAGTGAGTCGTCTTGAGGATTTCTCGAGCTCAGATTTTCAGGCTCGGCGGCCTCGTTTGCGCTCAGTGCCAACGATTCGTTCGGAGTCCGACGGTCTCGGGCTACGTCGCGGGAGTAATTTACGCTTCCGGGGCTCGAACTGCCGCAGCTACTCTCGCTGTAGTTCCGACGATCCTCCCGACTTCCCAAGAGGGTGCAATTGTTCTCGTGAAAGATGAAAGCTCCACCCGGCTGGTCCATGAGAGCGGATTGGATGTCCTGAGGGATCGAATTTACTGGATGAAGCCAATCTTGCTGACTCAGACGGTGAGAATAGTCGAGGAAGGCGGCGTAGTTCTGAAATAATCGTGAAGAATTTCTTATCTATATTCGAAACGTGAAAACGTGAAAATTCGCAGGATGAAAATTCCTTGAACAAAAATTAATTGGTTGCAAGTTCATCGAACTTACCGATGCATTATCAGCTAAGCTGGAAATTGCCGGAAGTCCCGGAGCCAACCAGAAGCAATCGTCCGGTAAAATTTGCTGGAGAAGTTCCTCGTCGGTGGTCAAGGAGCGATGGGACATCGCTATCGGATTGGTGGGACAAAGGCCGATCTGCGAGGTCGGGGGGAACGGAAAAATCGAGGCCGGTAGGAAACCGTCGGGTATCAACTGGGGAAAAATTTGTTGAAAAAATAAAAACGAATGCGTATTTATTTTATTCGATATTATTATAAACGTTTATTCTCGTATCTGTTTGTTTATCACGATAGTCTCACGCAGGATCTCCCGTTCGAGGCCCGAAATTTATCGATAAGCGACGAACGAGCGCGCTAACAGACAGTCGGTCAATTAAATTAAACAAATTGTACCTTTTGCCGGGTCTATACGTCAGGCCCAGGACGAATTGGGCAATCAATCGGCCCATGCACCTCGTCGCGTTGTGAGAGATTTTTTTTTCTTTCTATTTTTCGATAATTTTTCAAATATTCATTAACTATTCTCTCTGTTCTCGATTGTGTAGAATTCAAAAGATTTTGGAAGCAACGTTGAATATCTAATATTTAATTATTATATTTATATCAGTACTGTATAGATGAAGAAAACAAAAATGTTTCAAGGCCCAATTCTTCCTGAACTAGAGTAATTCTCGATCACGACTTTTTGCAACCTAGTTTTGTTGACGGTGTTTCGTTACAATATTTTAAAACCGTAGAACACTACTGGATGACGATTTTTTTTTTTTCTTATATCGCGCTTGCAGAAATACATGCTTTAGTTTTGTAAACTATAGGTCCTTATACGCATAGTGCCTGCCTACGGTCACATCGTAGATGATACTTTGGTAAAATTCGCACGTTTCCCCGCGACACGTTATAACGTTTCGCGTTAAATCGCCTCGAGTCATAAAAGATTTATTTTCTCAATAAAACCTGGTTATTTTAGTTTCATTCAATAATTCTTATTTCTCTCTCAATCGATGAGATTGTTTGAGTTTATGTTAATTCCGAACCTCGCTCGTTTTGGAGAAGTTCCCTACGACTATCCTTTCATGTTTGATTATCAGTTTCAATTCGGAAAACAAAGTAAGATGCACGATTTTACAGTTTCACCTTTTTTTTTGTTTTTTTTTTTTTTTGAGTGAGGCGACTCTCGTGCTCCGATTCACAGTACAATTATACGCTACAGATACAGATATTCATTCGATCAATGCATATCTCGTGGACACAACCATTATTTATTTGGCATTATTTTTTACAATTCAGATTCGTCCCACACGTTTCGAATTCTTTATACGTTCATTGTTTGTCCTCTTCGCGTTACATTTACAGCGCGGAAATTCTGCCCGACCGGAGTCGTTCGGGACTTTTAAGAAGCATGATTTTCACTGAAACTTTTTGTTTGTTTCTAGTACGAATTAACAATACGCGAACACGACGTATGAGAATTCGGAAAAAGCGCAGCAAAATGCTAACGCGACAATAGTTCGGCTTATTTTATTTGTTTATTTTTCTTCGCTCCATAGTAACATAACTATTACGTTTCTCCCACGTTACGATATACTTCATAGCTAACAATACAATATACTCTTTGGTTCAGCGCACTCCGATAAAAGGAATGTTAATAAATTGCCTTGCGGAATTGGTGGCAATAAAAAGTGGCTATAAAAGAATGTTGTCCGATGATTTTCTAAATTTTGATCTTTCATTTACATTTTTTTTTTTTTTTTACTATTCTTACTGTCATTCGTGAATGGAATCGGACTACGTGAGAATCGGAGAGCGTGTGTGCATTTATGAAATTACACATGGCATTCGACTTTTCACGACTTCCGTCGCTGATATTTTTGCATTTTTGACACTGTCGAAGCTGAAACGATGCAGCGAATTGTTTTTGGAAATATTTTATCTTTCGGAGTCTTGTTGGATTTGATTAATATTAGATTGCGACAGATTATTTTCATCGCATTTTCTATTATCTATCTCTTCTAACACATTCGACCGACGATGTATCGGATTAACTAACGTAGTATAGTAATGTAGGGCTCCGATAAGCCTTCTCGCTACATCGATATCACTATCAGTCGTCGTACACAATCACGGATCATTATACCTTCTAATGGATTACATCGCTAATAAGATTCAATAACGTTTACGTTCTCGACAAGAGTATGGGATACCCTCGAACGTCGTTATATACTTCATTTTTTTTTTCTTCATTGAGATCAGCCTGTGTGAAAGACGATTTTTAATTGTCGAAACTGATGTTTCATCAAATTTTCTGCAACTCGGTTTCACATTATAATTATACAATTTTCTCTAATCTATGGAAGATCTCGTTATCTCCTTCGAAAAAATAAAATAAAAAAACATTATAATTCTTACTTTCTTGCCGTTGAACGCATGCTGGACAATAGACATCCTTATTCTGTTTTTTTTTGGTTTCGTTCGTTACAATTCGCTTTCGAATGACAATATATTTGACCATAGAATATTTTACAATGAAAAATACATGATACCCTAATCGCGAAGGATGCTTGAGTACGTGAAGAATCCCTCGTTCGACAATACGAATGGCGAGTGATAAATTGGCCGAAGAAAATTCTCTAATGGTCTAGATAAAGTCTGTGCTGGAACAAGGACGACGATGAATATGTTTTTTTTTTGTTTCTTTTTTTTAGTTTTTTTTTTTTCTATCATTATTTCCAAAAACATCACAAGGCGTTGTACTTTGAGCTGAAGTATTAGGAATGAAAGATGATATGCCGTAAAGTATTTTGTTCCTTTTTTTTGGTTTTTTTTTTTTTTCGTGTTTGAACGTCTCTATAGTTAATGTCGACTAAACGCAAAAGACATCATCGATAGTAGAATCTTTGATCCAATATCCGAGACACGGACTTTATAATAGACTCTGATACTTCCGTTATATGTAATAATAATCTTCGATTATTTGGCAAAAAGCAAATGTTTCGATTCGCCTACTCGGACGAATGTGAATTTTATGAAGATGATAATCCTTTTGTTTTTTATAATGCTACGTGGGCTAGCAACATCGATTGATTTATCGATTGGACAAGATGTGTGAGTAGGTGAGTGAGACACGTAAATGTTAAATAAAAATGTTGGTCCCATTATAAGTACAGGATGGGTTGTCCAGCGAGAATATTCGTAAACCAACGATTACATTATCGTCCCCTCCCTCACTACCCTAGTCTCTTTTCTTTACATCTACACCGAGTGTATTTTCACTTTTATATTCGGTTAGATAGCCGTGTGCTTAATAAACTTCCAGATACGTATTTTTAACGCGTCTCACAGCGTTATCTCGTCTATATGCACGTAACATTTATGTAATATTGACCTACCCATCTACTAAATATTTTTTTCATGTATATATATATATGTATATATATATATATATTTATCACATATTTAATCTTTTGATAATCAATATTAATAACTTATCAACAATAATAGATTGTTAACATATTTATTATGTAGAATGCTCCGGTTTTTGATTATCTTATTATATATCGTACGAGAAGCATGCATCGTTCATTTTTTTTTTTTTTTTTTAATTTGATTTTAAAGTGTTATCTTTTATAATAATATTCAATATCTTTGTTCCATCTCTCTATATGTTTTTGTTTAATTCGTTTAATATATTATTTTTGTTTAATTTAAATCTGTTCATTAATAAATAGATATCGATCTATCTACCCATCCGCTCGTTAGATCGTTTGCCCAGTCCCTAATTACCTAAAAACATTATGTCGCGGACTCCCGTGAAAATGAACGCGAGAATTACCGTAAATCCACGAGACTAGAGAGAATTCGATCTAGAGATAATATTTGCCAGACGATCCAAACAACGAGACAGATAGACACGGGCGCGTATCCATACGACGGGAACGATGAAGTATCTATATGTGTCTGTAATTTTTCGCGTGTACATGTCTGTGTGTATGTGATCCACTTCGTCACTTTAATAATAATGTAATACTTAATATATCCAGTCCATCGAAAGGCACAATTTTGATAACCAATTGAAATTTTACATCATGATGATTAAATATCGTCAATGATCCGGCGGTGATGCTCGCAATAATTATTAATCCCTAAATATCGCCGTCTCCCCATCTCTCCATTTAAAATTCGAGACCAGGACAACACAGTCGCGGTCTGGCCGCGTCCTCGCTCACTAGCATATAATCACGAAAGAGAACATCAATATGACGTGTGTGTATAAGTGGTATTTTTAGATATAGTATCTAGCGAATTTTTACCTACATTATTTTTGTTGTTTTCGTCTTCTCTGTGTCCCTCATTTCTCCGTTAAAATTTCTTCTATATTCATACACAGTACAATCGGAGAAAAGAGGAGAGATAACGAACTACGAGACCCTCGAGAATGCGAGTCCGAGCCGACTAATGAATTTTTTCTTAATGTTAAATTTCGCTACCTATCGCGCTCACGTAAGGACTGTGCCAACGTGGTATCGTTGTCGACCCTACGGCTATTGCACCTGTTCCCGATGGTCCCGGACTCCTAACGTCGTTGTAATAAGCCGCTGCGAGGGCGAGACTATTGTTGATGCTCAAATCGTTCGGACTAACGCCGCTCGTCGAGTCGTCGTTACTTCCGTTTCCCTGCGAGTTACAATCGTCGATCGGAGTCGTTACGTCCATCCGATGTTGACGCGACGAAAGTACCGTCTGAGCTTGACGAACGACGTTGCCCTCGACGTTGCTCGCCGACGAACTTCCCATGTCGGTCGGATCGCCCTCCGCGATATCGCATCTGCCGTTCGACGAGCTACAAGAACTTCTATTGCCGCTCGTACTTACGTTGCCGCTCTCGCCGACCATATTCGCGAAGAATTCCGATCTCGAGAATCTTCCGATTTCCGTCGAGCCGAACGCCTGATGGAATCCCGGCAATGGCTGTTTGCTGCTGACTGTTCTTTGATGATTCGTCTCGCCGGAGCTTCCCGAGTCGCTGTAATGCTGCTGCTGCTGATCTCTGTCTCGTTCACGATGCTGCTGCTGCTGCTGCTGCTGCTGCTGCTGGCGGGAATCCCGGGCAGTCGATTGATCGTGCTCTTGTTCTCTTTGCTCCTGATGCAATTGCAGTTCCGAGTCTCGCCTCGAATGGCCGGATACCATGGCACCAATCGATCCTTCGCTTCCGCCGCTGCCTCCAGCACTGGCTAACTCCCACCTCGGACCGTCCTCGATACATTTCTCCGGCTCCTGCAGCTGAGACATGTTTATCGGTGACATGGAACTCGATTGAAGCTTCGCCTACGAAAAAAAAATCATTTATAGATTATCCAGTAAAATTTTGAAATATAGACTCTCCAACTATTTATCAAAAGACCTGCGTTCAGAAAATCTTATTTTTCGACCGGAGGTCGTACCAGAAATACATGACTTTCGGTTGCGGAATCTCATTTTTCGTGTCCGTGTACCTGTTGGGAATAGCTCGGATGGAGTCTATGATTAATCTCCATGTGCTTGTTCTGCATGTAAGGAATCTGCATATCGTCGGGAAATCCGCAATGCTGGTTCTGCTGTTGTCCTTGAAGAAACACCATGTGCCTCGGTGCTCGATTCAGGGTCGGAGTCGCTGGAAAAAAAATGAATCTTTTCACTAAACGTTGCAACAAATGGCTACAATTTTTTTTCGTTAATTTCGTTTTTAAAAACCGTACGGATACGTCGATGTAAGAGCTTACACAGTGGCATGGCGCAAAATTGATTCCAACCACCGTGTCCGTGGGGATTCCCCGGTGACATTCCAGGATGCAAAGGGCCCATTTTCGTCAGTGATCCGCCACCCCTCGAATGATAAGACGCCGGACCGTTCTACATAAAAGAAAAAAAAAAACAGAAAGGAAGAAATTATTCAATAGGCCATTCCGTTTGTGTCTTTCGCTGTTCTTCAGCGATTATTTCTCTTAACAAAGCGGTGAAAACGTACTTGATAAGGATGCCACTTTTGACCTTCCGAAAATTCGGCTATCACACAGTAATCGTTTGATTCGTGAGCCGAAGAGAAACGTCCCGGTCCAGCCACGTTCGAGGTGTTCCCGTGGCCGCTGAACTCCGACGGATAACCAGCCGTCGAAGCTGCGGAAAAGCCACCACCCCCTGCGACACACTCGGCCTGTTTTCTCAAAACCTCTTTGGTCTTATCGAACGTTTGCTGCTGTTGCTGCTGTTGCTGTTGCTGCTGGTGTTGGGCCACCGTCATGACCTGGAATCGATAATCTAATATTAAACCGACGAGGTTGGAAACGCGATGCTCCTAGGTTCACCCGATACACTTCGATTTTCAGCGAAAGGGTTCAGCGACGAAATAAAGATAAAGCGTGAACGACGGAGAATGCCAAAGTGCAAAGAGCGACGGGCTCGAAGGAAGCATCAATTTTCAAGGGATTTTTTTTTTAGACATACCGTTTCCGTCTAACCCGTGTGTAATTTATTATAATAATAATAATAATAATAATAATAATAATAATAAAGTAGCTGAATTATTGAATTTAATGAAAGGAACTTACTCTCGGAGAGAGAATTGGCTTGAGGTGATTTGCTGTTGGCGGATGACCCGCCGGAAACCACGGATTGATTATCCGATTGCCGGTGTTGAAGGATGGACTACCCGGCAGCGAGGAGACGGCTGCAGCTGCGACCGAGGCAGCGGCGGCAGCGGACGGCGGACAGTTCAGTGGATGATTCAGAAAGTTCGTCGATCCCGTTACTGGCTGAGAACCATTCCCGACGCCGCTCGTGTTTCCGGTCGCCGATGCGATCGCCGTTTGAAGGATCGACTGCCTCGACAATTCTCGGCTCTGCTCTCTCATTGCTTTTCGCAGCCTTGCCTCCTTCGGGTTGTAAACATAATCTGGAATAAATAATCTTTCGTCAGTTTATCGTGAATAAAATAATGACTGAAGGTCCTCGGACAATGGCCGATTTTTTTGAATTTGCTATTGAAAGAAAAAAATGATGAACGCTCGAATTTGATTTATGGAATTTCGAAAAATTTGTCAATAACAGAGACATTTATCCGTTGACAAAAGCGGAACGCGAGAAATTCACGAAATATGCAAAAGAGTTACGCGTTATTTATGTACAAAAAAGTGAATGGTATATATTGTATATGCACATTTTATAAATATCTATAAATATATATTTATATAAATATAAATATAAATAAAAAATACAATATAAATAATACATAAATAATATAAATATATATATAAAATATATAAATATATATTTATATAAATATATATTACACGTTAAGACTTCTATGTCCGACTAACAGCAGGCATATTGATTTTAGCTTCGCGAACGAGAGAAGTAGTAACTCGTTTATTGTCCACAGAGTCGGCAGAAATATAGGAATATGCGACTGCTAAATGTATTAACGAACGGGAGAGCATTTAACCCATTTAAACGATAAAAAAAAAAAAAAAAAAAAAAAAATTAAAAAAATCGCTGAGCGAGCGACGAAGTTCCATTGTTTTGTGATCGATTTGTCGTGAGCATAGATCAATCGGTAATGAAACGACCGATTGTTCCATGCGAATGGAAATATATCAACGAACTCGGCGACTTGAAAAAAAAAAAAAAAAAAAACCACCCCAAAGTGACGAAAATTCACAAAATTTTTGTCATTAAATTCTCAGAAACGTGTCGTCGATTCGTCAACGTTCGACAGATGATGAGCTATTGGCTCGGACAATCGCGGTTAAATTATGCGAAGGAGAATTAACGTGGGCGGCAAACATCCGGAGTTGTTCGAGCGAGCCGACCGCTCTGCGACACTGTTGCGAAAATATCGTTCGGCTCAAAACAGCAGTGTCAGTCGCACGTTTCTAAACAATAATCGCATCGACGACTAGCATCGTGAAAAAAAAAAAAAAAAAAAAAAAAAAAAAAAAAAAAAAAAAAAAAAAAAAAAAAAAAACCAACACACAATCCCGCGGATAGTCGCGACGTGTGCGAATTCTTTTCGTGCGTATGTGGGCATGCGGCGAGGCGCGGGGTAAAATGAACCGCGAGTTAAAGCGACCATGTACCTGTCGGATACGCAGGTGGCAGTCTGTTGTATCGCGCTGCATTAGCTTCGATCGAATCGGAAACTGGAGCTCCGCCGCCAGTTCCACCGCCGTACGCGCCGGCCCCGTACGCGTTCATGTTATCATAACAAAAATGATGTTGCTGTTGGTAAAAGTGTCCGTGGGCCGGGTACGGCTGAACGTAGTTGCAGCAATCCATTTTAGTTGCGTGTCAAATTGAAAGCAAAAAAAAAAAAAAAGAAAAATAATTATTATTATTATTTTTTTTTAATTTTTTTTAATTTTTTTTTTTTTTTTTTTTTTCAAAATTACGTCGCCGTTCGACTCGTGCACGGACACGCGCACACGTGTACGCGATTAAGCGAAATATCGATTGATTTATATTTTGATTACGGCCCGACCGTTTTCACGCGGGACGCACGAGAGGGCGAGACGCACTCGGCTGTTAAGGTGCACGCAACAGCGACACGATTATTTGCATTTTCACTCGTTTAATAAATTTTTTTTTTTTTTTTTTTTTTTACATATAATAATTATTTTTTTGTTTGTTTTACTTTCCAGTTAATTTCGTCGATTTTTCGTTTGTTTCTCCTTCTCACTGCACTGATCGATTAGCGTGGAAGATACGGGAGTATCGCGTACTTCGATTGCAATTGGCCACTTTTTATACCATGGTGAAACGTCGTTTTGGTTATTTTTATGAAGATTCTTGTCTCGAACGAGAATAAAATAAAATAAACGAAAAGAAGAAGAAAAAAAAAGAACGGAGTAAAATCAGTCACGTCGGTGAGCGTCGATGAGCCCGAGGCCGTCGACGGGAAACTCCCGACGATCCCGCGACAGTTCTTCGATGTCTTCAGCAAAACACCATCCCGTCGATAGGAAATTTGTCGCGTCCGGGCGATCGTCGAATTGACACGGGTCCGCGAGCTCGATGAGAAGATACACGCTGGAAGATGTCGCGGATCGTTGGGACGGCGCCGTGTCCTTCCACCACCGGGAAGTCGAGGATTTTCGATCGACGAAATCCACGGAAGAGCGTGGCGAGATTGACGATTGGATCGTCGTCGTCGACGACGACGAGAACGGTGAACGGTTGAAATTTGATGCCCGGTTGGGAGCATCAGTGAAGACGACGTGTTCTCTCATCCTCGTGCTGGCTGTCAGGGAAGAAGAAGAAGAACGTCATCGACCCGGGGGATGCTGCTTCTGGTCGTTCTGTTGTTGCTGCTACTGGCGCTGCTTCCAGGCTGCTCCTCGCTCGTACTCCGAAAGCTTCGCTCCCTCGCTTTATCGCGCGTTCGCCCTTTCCCGCTCGGTGTCTCTTTCCCTCGTCAACGCGTCGACGCGAGTGCGGCTTCGCTTCCGTCGGCGCCCTCGGCTCGGAGGGAGAAACCGTGGAGTGGGCGGTTGTTTCGCGAAGGAGGTGGCAGTTTCCGACGAAGGTCGAATTCGCGCCCTCGCGAACTCCGCCGCCGACGATGCCAGCCGCTCGCGAAGACGATGCCGAGGGTGTTGTCCGCACGCGATAATTCCTCGAGGAGGACTTCCGGTTCGTCCCGACGCGCGGGCACCCCCGATACTCACGAGGCTTTCCCGGACTGATGCGGCATTCGCGAGGCGAACAACGCGGACGACTCTGCCACGATGTTCAACGATGCCATTGCCCGCGATCGATCTTCGACGAATTCCGAGCAGCGGGGACGGCCGGAGAAGGAACGATAAGCTGCCCCCGGCACACCGGCGGCACCGCGCTGGCTTCCGGTATCCCCGATCTTTCCGACGGTACGATGTATAAGAGTCCATTTTTTTTTTTTTTTTTTTTTTCTTATATTATTTTCGACGCTAAAGCTCTTCTTTTTATTTTCTCGCGTTTCTCGCGGGGGCTCGTTTGGTCATTTAATTTTGTAATGTTGGAATCGTTCGGGGGACAAAAATGAGACGGGGTGGACGAGTCGAGATTTTTTATTATCGGTCGGGATTCCGTTGGGCGACGGCGCCGTTCTGTACGCCGATACTTTCTTCGACATTTCGGTGGCTTCCCCGCTCTATCGCCGCTTCTCGCCACCCTCCGGTGCACCGACGACGACGGAGAACCCACCAAGAGACGTTTACCGATCGCTTCGAGAACTCCACGGGTCGTCTCTCATGCAATTCAGAGTCGTTTTTATGTGTGTACGTGGTCTTTGTACGTGGCTCGAGTCTCCGCCGTTCGTAGACACCGTTTCCCCTCCGCGTTTGTCCTCAACCCCGGATCCGTTTCTCTGTCGCATCCATGGAATCTCCGATGCACCGGATAACGCAGTCCGGCGCGACGGTCATCCGACGAGACGACGACGCGACGCCGAGGCGCGCGAACGACGCTCCCAGACTTTAATTCTGGAATTCTTGAACGAAATCCGAAGAGCGACGGTCGCTCTACGGAGATTCGCGAATTCTTCTTTCTTGCATTCGAGAGAATGCTGGTACATTGAAAAATAATCGGGATTCAATACTCGAGTTACAACTTATCGATTCGATTTGAGCGCTCGGTGGTCGAGTTTCACCATGGTTTTTTTTTAATTTTTTTTTTTATAGTGGTCGAGAGACTTTTCTGCGTGAAAGTATACGAAAATCTACTCTGTATACTTTGTAAAGTTGTGTCTTTATATTTTTATAGGTGAATTAAAAACGAATTATTATGAAGTCCCAAACGTTTTTTTTCTTCTTCTTTTGAGATTAATTTATAATGAGATATTCGTTTGTTTCTGCTCTTCGATGACAATCAGAAGCGATTCTCAGTTTCGTTGGTTCTTCACCTTTTATTTTCTCCTAAAGTTTCTTTCCGGTAAAAAAAAAAAATTAACATTTTATATAAAAAAAAAGTCTTGAGAATCTTTGCGACTGTGAAAAAATCATAAAAAAAATGTCCTTCGCGATATGGGAGTGACTCGCATAGCCCACATCTGCTTGTTCCACGCTGGAGTCGAGCACAGTCGAGGATGGAACGATAGCGGACCTCTGAATGATAACGAGGAACGAGAGAATGACGAACCGCGCCGTCGCACTTTTTTGTTCGATAAAATTGTGTCTCGCTGTCCGCTCGATTCTCCGGTTCTTCCGTTACCACGGGGCTGGCGAGGGGGTGGCTGGGGAAGAGGCGGGACCAGCACACCTGACCGACCACGTCGGTATAATCCTTTCCTGGCTCCATTCCTCTCTCCCTCTTCTTCGTCACCGTTTCCTTTATCCAGCAACCCTTCCTCGTGGTCTTCGCGACAGCCGTGATTCTGCGCGCGTTTACCCTTTACCTACTTTGCACTCCTGACTGAGCCCCAGATAATTCGTCTCGCTTTCATCCTCTCCGAAATTCCTCCTACCGAATATACCGAATCAATCCGTCTGATATCTCGCAGAGAAAAAATATTCAACAAACCCTTCGGTCCTAAAAAAAATATTAACTGACTCTGGTATCGATGGATATTAAAAATTTTCCCACAACTCTAAGTCGGGAATTACTAAATTCATAATCCGACACTCTCTGATAGCTAAATTTTTTTTTAACAGTAGAAAGTTAAGCTTCAATTTCCGTGGTATCGTTGAGATTTTTTTACATTTATTTTTTGCAAAGATAATGACCATGTGCGAATTGTGGATTTTCGGATGAAACAGTAAAATTGACCGTCTTTTCACTCTGCAGATTATCAGACGGAAGGTACGTGGTATTTTTTTGGAAAATTTTTACCCGTGAACGAGGCCGTCACCGTGGTAGATTTTTGGAGCGGTCGGTGCTAAATCCCTGCGATTCGGAGTGCTCGATCGATAATTTAAAATACACAATCACGTCGGGGGTGAGTGGAACGTGATATTACATACACGTGCGAGTCGATACTCTCCTATGTGTATGGGGCTCCACGGTATCTGGGTGCGCTCTTCATTACCTATATATGTGTTTTATGTACCGGGGTATCCGCAAACATCCCTTCTATGGTATACGCGAGATGTAGGTATATGTATGAGGCGGGATAACATGGCCGTAGAGTCGCGACGCAATCAATACCTCTGGTCCCCGACCCCCGTCACTCACCCGGCAACCTCTGCCTAGAGAGAATATTTCCCCTCTTTTCTCGCTCGTTCCTCTCTCTACTTTTACCTCTCGGACAGAGCCCTCTCGCACTCTTTTAGCCCTCCGCTCGAAACTCCGGTGGAACGCGGCGTCACCCACGCGCCGGGACGTCGTTTCACCCTTGCGTCGTCGACGCTCCTCTCCTCGTTTCTCTTCGTTTCTACCCTCTCCATCCTTCGCATGACTCGGACGACATGTCGTGCCGAACGACAGGAGCCAACTTTTTATTTTTATTTTTCCTTCTCTCACTATCCGGCATCCGTCGACGAGTTTCTCTTATCGCACACGGTGCTTTCGTCCTCTTCTTCCTGTTTCATCTTTTATTTAATTTTTCTTTAATTTTTCGATAAGCTTTTGCGGCTTCCTCGAGCCAAGCTTCTTTACTTCCGGTTCTCCGAAAGGCTGACGTGTCGCTCCGTCGAAGGCTTGGACTCTTGTCTTCATACTTCTCATTCTCGTTGACCTTTCTCGCAGATTTTTTTCATTCTTCAATATCCTTTTCCTGCTTTCCAGAGTCGACGAGCTTCTTGACTTCCGGTTTTTCCGGACGCTGACGTGTCGCGTGAGGAATGAACGGCTTGCTTTCTTGTCTTCGTACGAAACGAATACGTCCTTGCTGTCTTCGTCACGCCATCATGAATTTCGTGGATTTCTTCTTTTCTTCCTCTGAAACATTTAGCGATTTTTTATATTTTTTCTCTTCGCATCTGGGTCGCGTCGGTGGGAGGGACGGACGAGAGACCGTGTCGTCCTTCAACCCCGTCGCGTTAGGAGGGTTGTAATACACGTGGAGGGAGGAGGAATCGAGATGGAGCGTCGAGAAATCGACGTCGGGCAACCCCGCAAGTACAGCGACATCGATGCAACGGCAAAGTCGACGACGCTGAGACACCCCGCTGGGTCAGGGTTGGGAATTGGACGGTACTACGATGGGGCTGCGCCTCGATAGATCGATTTCTCTGCTTCACACCGCATACGGCGGAGAGGCTTTCCGTCCTTTCGTTGGCGCCCTTGCTACCAGGGAACGATTTTAATCGTTGCCGTACACGAATTTATCGTGTGCAGGAAATTGAATTTCTTCTCGACGGTAAGGAGATTGTCCGTGTGTAATCTTTTTTCGCCCGAAGGCAGATTCGTTGCTCTCGAGCACCTTGGGTTTACTGTGTCGATGACCTACTTTTCAGCGGGCGTTTAACAGCGACGAGAATTTCGAAAGATTTTCGACATAGATGTTTTCACAGAAGAGCGACGTAGCGCATATTTACACCTCCGGTGTCCACACGTATATACGTATCGCTTTATCTATAAGCGAGTAAGGTGGGCTGCCGACGCTGATAGGAGAGCGAGAGGTGGCGGCAGCTTATCGATTTTCGACGCGCATCGGTCCGAGGGTAAAGGATTGAAAATAATACGATAAAGAAGATAGGATGTAGAGAGGGAGAGATCGAGGCTGTTCGCACGGTTAAAAGGGTTTGAACATTCGACAAACATTTCCCATTCACAACTAAGTTTCTTCTTATTTTTTTGTTCATTTTACAGTCTTTCTTGTGAGTGAAAAGTATTTCTGCATGGGAAGACTTGTAAAATGTACGGAGAATAAAAAGATTCCAGTCTGAAGGTAAACGATTGAAAATAATGTAATACAGAAGATAGGATGCAGGGAAGGAGAGCTCTGAGCAGTTTGCACGGTTCAAAAGGTTTGTGCATTCGACAAATATTTCCCGTTCTCAAAGAAAACGTTCCAGGCGTGAGTAGTAATTCGTTAAACGCGCAAACCTTTATTCCACCGTGCACTTATGTAGATAGGATATAGATGGGATAATCTCACCGGGATATTTTCTCTTGTGTTCAGCGTCGACCTCGCGAGCTAGAGCGAAGTATTTTTCTTTTATGTCCTTCGCCATGTTTTTCCATAGGACCCCGAGTCTGTTTGCGAGAATCAGAATAATTGAATGGGACTTGATCTTTCGAGGAACCATCGCGACGATTTTATAAAATTGTGTCAGGATTAACTAGACCTGACGCTGATGTCCTTGTTCGACTCCCGAGGATTTTCCACTGCCAATTTTTTTCGCCACTCGTTAGCGAAGAGCATAAAAGCGTTCGCCGGCCTAGGAATTTTTTGCTTTCCCGGCGCAGGATGACCGCCAACGATGCTCGGTTTCCCGCTACTCGAGGATACGCTCGCCCCTCCCGTTATCGACGACGTTCCTCCTCGCTGGAGCTGCACTTGCACCACATTGCTAACCGCCCCGCGATTCAGCCTCGGCTCCATGCAGATCGTTTTCCTCCTCGTCATCGAGGCTCCTCCACCGCCGGAAGTCGACCCGTCGACGGTTCTGTTCGCGTTGCTCTCCGTCAATATACCGATCAATTGATTTCTGCCGGTCTGATGAACTCTGGTGCCCGACAGAGCGTCGCTTCGCGATTGATGGAGCGTCACGATCGCGGAAATCGATGATGCGCTCGCGGTGGTACTCGTATCGGACGTTATGCCGCTTCCTCGCTTCGAACATCCAATTTTCGACTCTGAAAATAGAACAAAAAAAATTAAATAAATTATTCGCACGATAAAATTTGAATTCTACATGAAACACTCTCTTCAGCATTCATTTTACGACCAACATACCATTGCTGTCGAGGCTCGAATGACGATCATAGTTCTCCATATCCTTTAGGAAGAAACGAATGGACGTTTTGTCTTTCTGTCAAGAATTAATGACTCAATGTATTTTGAGGAATCCCGAAAATTCCTTGCCGCGATTATTGTCATCCGATGATCTCTAACAATTAACTAAAATATCGTGTACATTATTAGATGGCCCCTATCTGGGTAACAGGAGGTCGTATTATAGCTGGGTAGGGGTGGAGCGTTGTTGAAGGCTCGTGCTCGTTGTTGAAAATCCGTTGTCAAGCGTGTCGCTGTTTACGATTATTTCTGTTTCTTCCTTCTTTTTTTTTTTCTCACGCGTACGTTTCGAGCAGCTCGCTGCGTATCGCTGCATTATCGATAGTCAGACAAAAGAGCGGTGGGAAACTCTCCCGCCGAGTGTTGCTGAATTCAATAGTCAGACTGATTTTTTTTTGCCGCTCCCCATCTGGCGATTTTACACTTCCGTGAATTTTTTGTATTTTTCTTTTGTCAGGGGATTTAAAAAAATATATAATATTTATTCGGCCATGTCGTGCGACGAGCCGTGCGAGTGTCCGAAACTCGGTATCGACTACTACGGCGTTTTGGGTATCAAGAAGAATGCTCACGACTCGGAGATAAACAAAGCGTGAGACTCGTACTCTGATGAAAAAATGCAGTTTGATCTGCCAACGATTCGGCTTGGAACGTTTGAATAAATATTTAGTTGGATGAACAAAAATGTTTGTACACTCAATAGTGGTTGCTCGACGATCGGAGGCGTGTATGTTCGAGGGGAGAAAAATACCTCGAGCACTGGACACTCGCTTATCTCCGACCTCGATTTAATTAATTAATTCCAAGTTACCCAGACGCGCCCCACTAACGACCGCAAGAGACGCAATTAAAGCGACGAGTCGGTATCTCGTTTAATTAAGAGAAATTCACCAAATACTCAAACTCACCCCGGTGCAAAAAGCTCCGGAATGTATCTTAATTTTTGTTCTTGAAAAAAAAAAAAAAAAAATACCCCCCACTGCGCGACGACTGCGGACTTGTTTAACCTCTTTAATAGTTATTAGCATTATTATGCTAAAATTGTTTTCTTAATTACATTTTTTTTTCTAAAGCTTTCGCCGCCTCGCTATACATTATAATCCCGAGCGGTTGGATAAGAGGGAAAAGGCAGCGGAAGTTTTTCCTCTTGTGGCCGAGGCGTACGACGTCCTGTCGGATCCTTTTAAGCGGGCTGTTTACGACCAGTACGGCGAGGAGGGCTTAAAAAAGGGCGTTCCCGGACCCGATGATTATATTCGGCCTTACGTGTACCATGGAGAGCCACTGCGAACGTACAGGTACTCTAAAGCTTTACCGCATTCGAGACGCTGCAGCTAACATCGGCAGCAACGATCAATCGCCTAGGAACTTCTTGTGCAATTTTTTTTTCCCCGAAACGAAAAAAAAATTAATCATTCATTCATTTTGCCGACTAGTATTGTTGAAATTTTTCATTGGAATCGGTGTTACTTCTTCGACGTTTTTACGATTCAGAGACTTCTTCGGTACCGCCAGTCCGTACGCCGATCTGCTGGACGGTCTCTGGAGATCCGCGGATTTCCACGAATGTCCCGAGGGTCGAGGCATTAGACGCAAGGAGGAGCCTCTCGTGCATTCGCTACCGTTGACTTTGACCGAGGTTGCATCGATCGTAGAATCTCTTCTCCATTCTACAAAAAAAAAATCAATGACTGTAGTGAAATACGTTTGCAGACTGCTAGAGAAAAAAAAATTATTTTAATTGCTAAATTTCCGTACAGGATTAAAACGATAAGATGTCACCTTTACCGCCTTCGCACCGTTGTTTAACTAGCGTATGGAACTGTAACAATTGAAAATAGAATTGACATTAAAAAAAAAATTCTTTGGTAGCCTGCAAGCATTTTTTTCGATGCCATCGGCCATGTTCGAACTATCATTCCTATCTCTCACCTATCAGGTTTTCTTCGGCGCTGTGAAGATGATGAAAATTCAACGACTCGTGTTCGCGAACGACGAGAAGGTCGACACTGTGCCGAGAGATAAGATCCTCACGATTCCCGTGAAACCGGGACTCGCCACGGGAACGGAAATTGTGTTTGCGGAAGAAGGCGATCAGGGTCCGAGCAGGATACCCGGTAATCTTGCTTTGCTGGAAAATAAAAATGAGGATTAAGCAGCCATGAGCCAATAGCAATTTACTATACAAGTGCAATAAAGCCAACTTTATACACAGGCTTTAAGTGCATTCGCCTTCCCTCGTGCTTCTGTGGCACGACTGCGCACGATAAAACGTGTGTGAAGTAAGATAAAACGATGTGCGCATGCGCAAGGCGCTTACAGTACACTAAGCCGTAAGACGCCATATTGTCCATGCTCTATAGACACGAACAGTAGCAGAACTTTTCATGCGTGACTTACGAAAAGACAATTTTAGCAATGTCTCTTAACACTTCTGTCTCTCGGTCACAGCTGATATTATATTCGTAACCGAGGACCGACCTCACGAGACATTCTCGAGGGAAGGCGATAATCTGTGCATGACGGTCAAGATATTTTTGCGCGATGCTCTCGTTGGAACTGTCGTCACTGTAAACACCGTCGACGAACGGATTCTTCGTGTCCCGGTTACATCTACTGTCACGTAAATTATTATTTTACATCGATTATCAAAAAGTATATTTAAATTGGCATTTGTTAAAAAACAAAAAATTTAATGGAGGGCACTTGGTCTTCATAAATATTAAGAGGGCAGCCATTTATAAATTATTATTATTATTGATCGTCGTAATAACTCGATATATGCAACAGGCCGGATTATCGGAAGTTGGTTACTGGCGAAGGTTTGCCCTTGGCGGATGATCCAGAGAGACGAGGAGACCTCATCATTAGTTTCGATGTTGAGTTTCCAATCTATCTACCGGTAGCGAGCAGGAATTACGTGAAAAAGGCTTTCAAGGTACATCGAACGGGACAAAGAAACGGAGACGACGACCACGCTCGTCGGTTGATTCTAACCGACAAAATGCCGCGAAACGCCGACGACGATATACCGCTGAGACGCGATCGGGATGACGAATTGGAAAGAATAAAGTTACTGTGTGCCTAAGTCTGTGTAATCGTACGGGCGACGATGTTTATTTTAACAAGAAATATATACGCAAACAACGCTGACATCCGTGCGATTATCGGTCGAAGATGGAACTTACGTCGAGGTGAACATATCTTCGATAATGTTTGACGACAAGTCGCGCAAGACGACGTTATACAGGCGGGGTATTTCGTTCGTACAAACGACAATCCTTTCACGGGCATCCTACGATTTTTCTTCTCGGGCTGACGTACACCGAATGCCTACCGACGCTGCATTCGCTATATCCTATACATAAGAACCACGGGACTGACGTCACAACGAGATAATTTCACGAGGTGAACTCGCTTGCCGCTATCTGAAGGCAGCGCCAGGGCGCTGGCGTTCGTCCGCCGACGCCGTTTTATCTCGTCCCCCGGTTATCTCACCAGAATCATATGACTTCGTCCCGCACGTGACTTTATTTACAGTTGGCATACAAGTCGCGAATATGTATGGTGCAGTAACTCGTGAGATGATAGGCCGTAAATCTACATTAACGTATACCGAGAGAGATGCGGGAATCTTGGTAGTTCGATTTTTCTTAGCTTATGATGCCTTTGATCAATAAGCTTTTATCCACGAGAAAGAGCTCAAAGAACAATTCGGAGTGCAGGTTACTCGTTAATATCGGTATCGGGCCGAGCGACAGGTGAGACGAGTTTTTCGACAATAGAGGAACTTTACAACGTTTCTAGTCGCGAAAAGTTACAATCGTTCGTCATTCAGTTTTAATTCGTATCGTTCTTGGATTTTGTTTTTCATACATCGATTTCTATATACGCGTTAAAAAAATTACAATTCACTCGGTCACGCTTTGACTGGCTGTTCATGCGAATGTGTGTACGAGTGTGTTTCAATAGTCAGCTAAAAAATTCGGCGACCCTTCTCCGGTTATCAGAGTGGCGCGAGTCACGGAAGACCGTTAGATCCAAACATTGTGAAAGTTAAGAAAGTCGCTGACGATTTAAAACTTCATGCAATTGTTCGCGAATAATCGTCATTCTAACCTACGTTTCCGTACCCGTTGATAAATGTAATTTATCTCGGTATTTCTTTCCTTTTTTATTTTATTCTTTGCCTTGGCAACAATTGACGTTCGCTCGTTGAAATTCTTGGTTTATAATCTTTGACTCGTTGAATTATTGAGATTATTTGTCCACAAGCATCTGTCATCTGTCAGAAGTTACTTTATTTTTTTACTATATAGTACTCGGGCTCTGTTGATTCATACGACTTCAAATTCATTGGATAGAGTTGTAATAACTGCATGTAATTTTTTTTTTGTGCAGGAGTGGATTTCACTTCGGCGCTGACCAAGTGAGGATTCTTTTATTCCGAGAGTGCGAATGGAGAGGTAGGAAACTCCTCTTTGATTCTGTATCGGCAAGGAAAGCAAGCTTGTCGGCTCAAAGCGATCCAACTCAAGGTTCTTCAAGGTCTGGAAATGGGGGATGTACGAGAAATGGCTCTGGTCTTGTTTCCGAGGTATCGTCATTTATCTTGCACTATGAAGCCAACAAATGTGAATCCATCAAGGGAATACATTTTGTTTCAGCACGAGAAAGTTGCCTGTGATGATGTCAGTCTTCTCAGCGAAATGGTATTTGGAACGGTGGCCATGACTTATAGAGGACCTCTGTTTAAAATTCATGCTCTCAGTGCGCCAAAATGTTTAATGTGTACAAAAGTATTTCCTGCCTCGGACCACATCCCGCACAAGCTAAAGTAAACTATGGAACCCATTTTCACTAAACAACGAATTGTAGAGAAATGAGAAAGAGCTACATTAATGAGTGTTTAATATATTTGTTAATGAATCAAAATAAGAACTGAATTATGATATGTGCATCCAAATATGAATATGAAATATGATTGATAGAATGTAATTAAATTAATCTAAAAAATGAATCTCACGGAAATGCTAACAAGCTAAAGAATCTCCTTGCCAAATGAATCGAGGCACCTTATATGTACCTCGAAGTGATAAATATGAAATATGACACATGAAGTGTAATTGAGTTATTTCAAATTTCAGCAACACACTCTCGAACGAGGTTCTGGGCCCCTCGATCGTTCTCGACTCCAATTCAAGTGCGGGAAGCATGCGCAATACGAGTGAGTGTAACAGGATAAAACAACAGACTGAAAAAGAATGTTGAAAAATGGATCGTAAATTCATAATTCAAAGATATTTGTTCATTGCAGTATCGCATCTGAGTTCCGGTAACTTTTCCGGTAACAGTCTTAGTCCAGATTTGCGAAAGAATTCGACTTGTTCAAGTACGAGCAGCGGATGGGATATAGACATACCGTTGTTAAGTAGTGAGTTCCATAATCATTTCATTTATTTCGTACTTTTTTTGTAATGCATAAAAAGTATTTTTGAGATCACTGAGTTCGGATGTAAACCAATTTTTTGTAGGTTCTCAGTCGTTGGAGAGTAATGGCTCGTCGGGATTCGGTAGCTTGACAAGTTTGCGTCGACGATGGTTAAGAGCCGTTTCAACGACCCTGAGTCACTCGGAGGCCGACGAGATATTCGGTATTCAAGCGTATACGGACAATAACGGAGTCGATGGCAACAGTCATCGACGTCACAAGACCAGGCTAGGCTTGGCCGTTCTAATTCAATTAACTCCTGGCTACGAGAGGTAAGATGTCTCTTGAAAATAAAAAATAAAAATGAAAAGGAGACAAAACCTAATTTTTCCGGCACAAGAAAATATAATTGTCCGTATGCATAAACAACGGTGATAAGCTGCGTGCAATGGAATAAACTGAAACGCATATCGAGCGCTCATCTAATAGCTGAATCTTCAAAATCTTCCTGTAATGTTAATCGTATAGTAGTTATTATATTATCTTACATTTAAATAAATATGCCATATGATATCTTTTCTGAGAGGCTTATTCTCGTTATAATGAATAAATAAATAATTGCAGGCAGATGGAAGCCCGGCTGTTGGAACACGCCGCTCAATTGGAAAGTATGCTGAATCGTTTATGTTACTCGTGCATCGATTCGTGTCGAAGTCACGGCAAGAGCAATGGCGAATGTAAAGGACTGACCTCTCGAATGCATCGAGCCTCGACGAAATCCATTGCATGGCTCTTAAGACTTTTGGCAAATGCTGACGCAACCAGCATTCCTTCACTCTGGCACGAAGTTATAATGAACTCTTCGACACCGGTCGTGCAGAGAACGCACTCGTTGCACAGAAGTCTTCAACAGATGTGTCAATTGCTCAACGGAGTTGATACGAAATCTACAAATTTGTGAGTCTCAAATCACGAACTTGCAATCGAGCAGGTTTCCGTATTCTGCTTTTTTGAAATTATTTTATATTTGCTTTCAGCTTCCTTAGCACTATAGTAACTGCCGTACTGACGCACCATCTTGGCTGGGTGCAGACCGTGATGTCGACGCAGGATAAACAGTTGGTAAATACTTTCACGTACGGAATTCTTTCCAAGCGAGGACCTCAATTCCAGACGTTTTGAAACGCTGTGAAAAATTTCAGATGGAAAATCTCGGAAGGAGATATCCCTGCAATCCTCTGTGGGCCCAGCTGGGCGATCTGTACGGAGCGTTGGGATATCCTCGAAAGCTCGTTCACACGGTAATTGTCGGCGACACGACAAAGAGCTCTCTCGTAAACGCCGTTCTCACCTTTCTGTCGTACTTCATACGTAGCGCGATAGTCGAGAAACGGCGGGAGTATCGTTGTCCCTCACAGCGGGACGTACAAGAGGCGATCGTCATTCTCGAGCGACTGAAGAGGAAGAATAGTTCGATCTTCAGATCGGCGAGAGCCAAGAGTAACGTAACCGTGGATCGCGAGGGATCATCTGGTTCCGGCCGCGAAAAGCGGTCGTCAAGCACTCACCGCGAATCGTCGAAGAACAGTATAGACGAATTGAAAAGTGTCCTCGCGGAGCCGACTGCGCTCAACGATTTCAAAGCCGGTCCCGTCGACTCAAGCATTTCCAGACTGAAGCGCACGAGCAGCGCGCAAAAAAATCTCGATAAGCAACCACCGAGCTCCTTCAAGACCCAATTTAAATATCCCGTCAAGGTAGAAACGTGCGACGACGATGATGTCAGCTGCACGTCGCTAGCGCCGAATCTATTCGAAAAAGATTGTCCCACGAGTACGGTGAAGATAATCGTAAGCGAGACGACGATTCCGGTGCCCGACATTGGTGGAACGAAGAAGCGTTTTCCAGCGACCGCGACAGCTTACGATCTCGATCAAAAGATGGAGCTAACAGATCCGGAGCTTCATGAACTAACGTCGGACGCGAAATTTACGTCGCTGCAAAGACGCACGGACAGCGGTTTCGACTCGCAAAAATTGTGTCCCGGTGGGTTTAACGAGACCGAGGTGTACTTTGCTCGTCTGGACGTACCGAAGGACAGAGAACAGTCGCAAGTCTTTTTCACCCTCGGCGAGGAGGACAAGGCCATGGAGCAACAGTCGCGACCCCAGCTCGACTGTAATTGTCAATGCTCCTTTGCATTTACGAGAGTGCCAAGCACGTCGGCAGAGTTACCCGAGGGTGTATTGAGAAAAATAATACAGAGAAACTTTCCCGAGTCGTCGAAGAGCATACAGGGACCGCCTGGTTCGTCGTTGCGCAACGAGAAGTCCGTGGGCGCTTGTCCGAAGTGCAACGGAGCTGGTTACTCGCTGCCGCAAACATTCGACGGCACTAAGTTGTTGCTCGAGACACCGACTAACGCCACGGAAGTGTTGCGAACTTGTGGCAATTCCGTTAGCAGTCGAGCAACGAGACTGCTTCGATCAAACAGTCTCGAGGCACTTATGGAAGCCAACTGTGTCGTCGAATTGCCAATGCCAAGGTTTGTTGGAGAATTTATACAAAGGGTTTAAACCCCAGTAAATAAGTAAAGAACCATAGATATTTCGTGATTTTTTCCGCAGTAAATATACGCTTTAGTAATATAATTTTTTGAGGTCGAAAATGGTGCGAACTTTTCGAATTTTTTGTTAATTTTTATTATTTATTTATCGGGCGATCTGGGAAAGCGACGTAAGCCCTTAAATCCATTGGGCTCGATCTTAGGAATAATCGTTGCTGCTTCTCATGGAAATAATTTCCCTCACGTTTAACAGTCCTGTTTCCTACACAGATCAAAGAGAGCCGGCTTGAACACGAAAGAGGCAAATGAAGTGTCGGGATTCACGAGAACTCTTCTGCAGAGAAGAGTAGCAATCACCGGAAGCAACTCCGTAGACGCGACTATTTTCGATTCGGGCTACACTTCCGGTCTAGTCATTCAAGGCTTAACGAAGAGGAAAAAGAGACGAACGGGCAAGCCTTCCGGGGTGAACGACACCAAGGAAAACGCAGAGACCGAGACAGATTGGTTGGCGCAGTTGCGAGAGGAAGTTAACATCAACGCGCGTTTTCCGGTTATCGACCAACCGGTCACCGAGGCACTGTGCATTCTGGCGGATCTCGACAACTGGCAGGTCGGGATTTTGTCGAATACCTCGCCGCCACAAAATCCTCTGCTGCCGGTCGGGATGTCGCGCCTCGTTGGCACGATGCTCGACTCGTTTGCCTACTTATGGACCAAGTATCGTTCTCCGACTCATGTGGGTATCATCTTTCGGGAGGATATTTTTTTTTATAGACTATATCGACAAATCCGTAAATAATTAACTAACGGCTGTCTCTCTCGTTTTTTTTACAGTGTATAAAAATATTTGAGGGCAAGCTCAGAGAAATGTGGTTGCGGAGCGAGGCTCTCGCAGAGATGTTGTTGGCAGTCGATGTGTGCGACGTGACGATAGCGAGCCTGACGAAAGCTCTGGATCTCGATGCGGCGGACATACCGTTGCTGCTCGCAGTCGCTACTACGCACTCGCCGCAGATAGCTCAGAGATTCGGCATCAGCCTAGCCTGATGTGAGACGCGTCATCGCGCGTTCGCGTAACCAACTGCGAAGTTGGTAGTCATACGCCAATATAAATTTTGGATATATATTCACAATTGTAGATAGGAGTGTCTCAGAGATCAAATCTTGTATGAGAGACCGTGATATATACATATATATACATATATATGTATGTATGTATATATAACCGTTAAATCATCGATAATTCTGTCGGATTTGGATCACCCAGGAGAAGCCTAATTTTCATAGCTTATTGAAAGTGGAGAAAGTATACTTATCATTACCCGTCTTATAGTTTATACATATTTATGAGTAACGTCGATATTAGGCTGCGTGATATTCGATAACTTTATCTTTCGTTCGTTAAATTTTATTTTTTTTTCGTAAATATTGCACGCATAATTCTATTTTCAATTGTACCGTACTGTAGAAACAAAAAATTGTTTTCGATATCACGCACCTATTTTAGCTGTATATAAACGAATGCGGAAAATTTCGTAACCAAATACTCGTAAGGATACACGCATCGTGTTCGCTGTGAGACTTCGCATGTCCGAAGTGCTATAATCCGACAATCTTTTTCTACGCCAAATGCGAATTTATTCTTACACATAACCGTGCAAAGAAAACGAATAAAGAACTATATTAGTTTTGTAATAATTGAATACTATTTTTTTGCGCTACTCCCGTACCGAGTGGATGTGCCACTTTCATTTTTTTTTCTCACGGTTATGTCCCTTCGCGTCACAAAAATCTCGTAGTACTGTCCAAATTTCTTCACAAGCTTTAAAATTGAAAGATTATCGGTTATTTTTTCGCTAGCATCATGCAGATTTGTCCAGCTACACCGTGAGTCACCGCTGTTTATCGCGTGCCCTTATAGGACAATATTTTCACGTTCCGCGGGTTGTGAACTTTTTGAAAAAATGCCTCCCATTAAATTTCATTCGCTTTTCTCCTCGCAGGCCTCCTCGCGTTTTACCGCAGTCGATTATCGAAGCGAAAAATAAAATTCGGGTGAGCAAATTTTTGAGACACCTCTCTACAAACGTGACATTTAAATTATTCATCGATTAATAGATATTCGATACACCGTGACGTTGCAAAACATATTACTTTATATGATAATTCGATTCATACTCATTTAATCGTCTAGTTGGGTCACGATGAGTGTTGCAATTGCTGTTGCTGCTGTTTGCCTCAACCATCCTGCTACGTGCGTTACAACAGTTTCACTTCCTACGTAAAATCAACCAACACCCTGATAATGTTAATGCTGCTTAAAATTCTGCCTCGTTATTTTCAGAAATATGTTCAACCGGATGTTCCAAAATCGTATGCGCCGATGCGTGTAAGCACATCGACGACAAAATTTAAATCAGAATTATTTTTTTAATGCTCTAAACATGTTTTTAATGTTGACAAATTTTTCCGCAGTATTATTGGAAATCGGACGTCCCGATCGACGACAATACGACTTACAGACTTTCGTACTGGGATGGACCAGCAACGGCTGGCAATCAACCGATATTTCACCCGGAGGATTGTTTGACCGTCGGGGATGGTCCGATATCCGACGAAACAACGCACAAAGTAAGTAATCTATCGAGTATCGAAATATAGGAATTATTGATTAAAACAAAAATATAATTGCGAAATTTCCTTATTAAATTGCTTCGAATTCACGCAGATGAGCTATTTAGGAAATTGGTGTGTCAAACCCGAGACCCCGTGCTCACCGTGCTCAAAGCAGTGGCTCGGTAGAGGTCCGATGCAGGATGTAACTACGCAAAAACACGATTTCACATGGAAATCTACCGAGAGACCCCAATCATTCAAGCTCAAAGGCAACTTGTACTGTCCCTGCGCAACCATGTCCGGTGAGTCCTTCCATGAATATTATTCACTTTTTATCATTGCAATTCTTTATTATTCATTTAATTTAATATAATTCGTGGTAGCGGAATTTTTCTGCCAGCTTCCAACATATCCTGATCTAGGGCTCAGAATAATACATTTTATAATGATAATTAATAGAATAAAAACTGTCGAAATTTTATCGCAGAAGGGATTCAGCCGGACGGAGCAAAAAGCCCACTTATATAAGAAAATAATAATAATAATGATAATATACTAAAATATAATGGAGATTTTAGAAATTTAAATGGATAGTGAATTAAATGTGTTATTATTATTTAAGTGAGGAGTTTGAGAAATCTATATGAATATTTATTTTTTTATCGTACTCGGACCAGACGATACGACGTACAGGTTGAGTTACTACAATTCAAGTTGTCGAATCCCCGTGGTGCCTTTCAAGCCTTTTCGGCGATACGAGAAGTCCGATGTACCGATGGAGGGTTGCACTACCTACAGGCTGAGTTATTGGCCGAACGAGGCTCCGGTTAAGGTTCGTCGATGAGACTGGAAAAGAGTATCGAGAATTTTTTTTTTTTTTTTTTTTCATGATAAAAAATCTGACCATGTGGTGTATGAAATTTCCGCAGGAGCCGCAACCGTGGAACCAGAAATTGCAGTACATACCACCGGTAACGCCGATGGAAGGTTGCACGACTTACAAGCTCAGCTATTGGCCGAACAGCGAACCGCCGAGAAAGCCGTTCTCGCTGCAAGAAACGGACAACTTGCTCAACGCCAAATGCTGCTTCGACGACAATACGACTTACAAATTAAGTTACTTCGGATGCGGCGGCGAAAGAGCCGAGCCGGCCAAGCGCATGTCGGACGCCGCCCTCTTCTCGACTTGCCCACTCTCTCACGATACGACTCACAGGGTAATAATTCCATTAATCCAAAATAAAAAAAAATATTTTTTTAAAATTCTTTGAGATTTGGGAAATTAAAAAAAAATTCTCTCTGGTTGCAGCTGAGCTATTTGGGAAATTGGTGCATGAAGCCTGAGGGTCCTTGCACACCCTGCGAGAAGAAGTGGCTAGGGAGAGGCCCGATGCAGGACGTCACGACTCAGAGGCACGATTACACGTGGAAAGAATCGAAAATTTCGCGGCCGAACTTTCGCCCCGAGGACAATATCGAAGTTTCGCCTGAGCCGCTCGAGTGTGAGTTTATTACCGGGAGTGTAATTGTCCTCTCTCACCTCGGGCTGTTACACTCCCGTCTTTCATAATCGTGATATAAAGTTTCGTAACGCCGGCGAGCTCTTTCATGTGCGAATATACATGAGAGCCGCATCTTTCGCCTGTCGGTATTTTGTGTTTTTTTTTTATATTTATTTTTTTTATGGTAAAATAGCTAATGGTATTTATGTCTATCAAGAAGTTTTAGTTACTTTCGCTTCGCCACTTTTCGCTGTTACTTTGTCCGCTGAGAAATTAACGTTTTGCTCTCGCTTTTCTCAGGCTGCACGACGCACAGGCTCTCCTATTTTCCCAACCACTTGCAAGGGTTGCTCCCGAGCAGATCGTTCAAGCCTATGCACAAATATTGCCCCTCGGGCGTGCCAATGGAGGGCGAGACAACGATGAGACTCAGCTATCAACCCGTCGAGCCCGCCGTCCAGCTCGAAAAACCCTGGACCGACACTGAACCTTATCATCCCCCTGTTGCACCGATGGAAGACAATACCACCTACAACATGAGGTTTATAGTCGTCCCATTTATCGCCACTTTGGCCGGATTAGCATTTATTTTTTTATCTACAATATTTTTTAATTTATCTTTTCCAATATATCATATTTGATATTTGATTATTTGCGAAAAAAAAAATGTATTTTAATTTTTGATGTACCAAATGTCAACGTAAGTTAATTTCGTTTGAAAATGTTTGCAGCTTTATACCACCTGGAACTCTGGAGCCTCTGGACCCGTCTTCGCAGGCTTGTCCTCCCCCGGACACATGCCCAGGTACGCTTTGAATCACCGCGATTTTCTCACGACGATATTCGGTGTTTCTCAGCCTACAGCACCCAATTTTTGTCCCTCGCAATCTTTGCAGCTCCTTGCTGTCCTCCTTGTCCACCGTCCGTAACAAGGCCCTGCAACCGTGAGTAGCTCGTATTCTCCTTTTTTTTTAGCATCACAAAAACAAAAAAAATTAAAGTCACGTAACGAGAATCTCCGACAAGACTAACCCTCTGTATTATCCTATTTCCAGCGTCGTCTCGGATCCAAGAAAAATAATCTCTTCCCCTTGGAAGAATAATAATAATCGATGTATCGTTCGTCCTGTGATCGGTCCTGTGAAGTCCAATTTAATAAATCATTTTTTTTTCTCAAAATCGCACATCGATCGATCAATAACGCTCATCGGTTCGCCCAGTTCCATGATTATAGGGACGAGCTCGTCGACCTCGAAATTTTTAATATTGAGCGACCGTAACGCGAATCGGTGTTGCGCAACCGATTATCTTTTCTCTCGAGAAATCCGTCCGGAGGTAACGAAAGTGAGTCTCAGCCGCGATATTGTTATTGCGTTTTCGATTGCCCGGATAGCGCCTAACGAGATTATGTGACTCGTTATCGTGGGACGTAAAGAAGCTGCAGAAACGTAGACGAACGACCTACGCGGGATCCACGCGGGCGCCCGATCGGAGGCCCGCGCGGTTCGCTGAGATCGTCTCGGATCGACGACGCCGGAGACGATCCATACTTGCGAGGGATAGGCCGTAAAGTTTTATGCTTCGAGGATGCTTCTGGATTCCACGGATCCATATTTGCGAAGGCCAAGCCAGCATGTGAAAGTAACGGCCGCTTCCTCGCACTGCCCGTAACTATTACGAAATCGTATTACATTAGAGCGTATACAACGCTGATAGACCGGTGTATTACAGAATACATACATATGTCGATTTATCCGCAGACGCCGTCGATGCGCTGTCGCGATTCGTAAATTATAATTCGACCATTAAAAAAAAAAAAAAAAATTTTTTTTTTGAAGTTTCCCTGCATTGTTCCATAGGTTTTTTTAACACGTTTGAATAGTAATTTTTTTAATATCAATAATAGTAGTGGTATGCAAAAAAAATAAAACATGAAATTTGTTGGAATTTTACTGTTTTTACTGATTTTAATGTTTTTACGCTGATAGACCGGTGTATTACATAATACATACATCTGTCGATTTATCCGCAGATGCCGTCGATGCTCTGTCGCGATTAGTAAATTATAATTCGACCATTAAAAAAAAAAAAAATTTTGAAGTTTTCCTCCATTGTTCCATAGGTTTTTTCAGCACGTTTGAATAGTAATTTTTTTAATATCAATAATAGTAGTGGTATGCAAAAAAAAAAATTGAACATGAAGTTTTTTGGAATTTTACTGTTTTTATATAAATGCACAAAAGGTGGCAAACGCGCGATGGTTGTATTTCAATGGTTACCGCAGAGACGTCATGAGTAAAACAAGCACAAACTCAAACACTTCTCGAGAAAGAGTTCGTTCCGTCGCATGCGGTTTGCGAATTTCTAAAATTCTCCTTGTAAGGTTAGCGACGCCTCAAGCGTAACGTTACTCGCCTACCGCGCTGCTCATCTCCATTTCGCATCTCCTCACATTCGAAGGAAATTTGCGCCGGAAAATGGGTGTACACGAGCGAAGATCCGAGGATGCGCGATATCGCGGTTTTGCGCTCGGTACGTGTTGCTAAACCGCGGGCGAGATGGCAAAACGAAGCAACGCGGAGCATCACACTCGAGCGCTTTCATTCGGATGCGAGACGAAAAAAAAAAAAAAAAAAAAATCAGCACACAGAGCGCTGATCTTGATACGAAGATTGTACACTTTCGTTCTCACTGACTCGTCGACCTCAGCGTGGCACGGAGACAAAGAGAACAGAAATCAATAATGCATCTATAGATCGAGGTAAAAAAAATTTCGCCCACCGTAAAAGAAACAAACAAAAAAATCAGCACAAGCCTGACGCTAGAACTGTACGGTTTCGCTCTCATCGACCCGTCGACCGTATCGTGTGTCGGAAGAAAATAAAATCTACAATGAATTTAAAGAGCGACGATAAAAAAACAAAAAAAATTCAACCGCAGCCTCGCAGAGCCCGTCTTTAGCGGGACGGTCGTTCGGATTCCCATCGGCATTGCTGACCTTTAGCGATGAGCGATACGAATCCGCGCCATCCTTTATTTCCTCATCGGACTAACGCGTGTCCCCCACCCGATCCCGCTGGACCGCTCTCTCTCTCTCTCTGGATCTCGAATATCGCCGCCAGGCGGCTCGATACTTTTAACCCGAAATGGTATAACTATCGCACCTGTGGATTCGAACATAACCCGTCCGGCGTTTCCTCGTTTAGCCGAAGCACGTTTGTGCGTGTAAATAATACAGGAAGAATCACGAAGAGCCAGCGAGGCTTTGGATGATGTTACGAAATAAGTGAGAATTACCGAAGTATTAATCGAATCTATTGATAGGCACTCGTGTGTCGACGCCTGTTTAATGTCCAACAGTTTGGTTCTAGGCATTCCATTGAAGTACGCGGCTCTTAACGTCGCACATAAAACCGCACGACTGCTGCGCGCCGCCGCGAGAGGCAACTTTAAGGTTAGGCTGATCAGCAGCAGCCGAAGAGCGAAGAAGCGTACACACGGTCCTCTCATCTCCCTACGAGACCCCCCCCCCCCCCCCTTCCTCTCCTTCGTCCCTCATCGCAGGCCAGCGCACCTTCGTGTAATCGCATATAGACCGACGTTCATAATTCATGAATAGCCAACCGAGTAGGGGTAAAGTGAGAGTACGTATAAAAGGAGAATTCTTTCCACTACTCGGGACACAGAGTTCTTAGTGCTCTTCTTCGATCGTTTGACCCCAAACAATATCTTCCTCGCCTGGAGCCCTAACCGCGCAGATTATTTATTTTATACTCAGTGATAACATAACCGTTCTTTCGTTGTTTTTATTTTCCCGTAAAAAAGGATACAAAATGAAACTACTGGTGAGTCAAATAAAATCTGTTTCTCGATTACCGACGAATTATCATTGAGAAAAAAATGTAAATTCACGATTGATGTTCGACTCGTGTATGTATAGTTTTTCTGACTGCTTTTATCGATTTTTTTAACGCAATTTGGTTGAGAAATATTCGGGTGAATGGGATAAATGTTGACGGCTCTGAAAATACTGAGGGTAGTCGGGTTTTCAAAAATAAATAAATCAATTGACTCGGTTCTTTGAGGATAAATTTTTTCTTTCATGATTCCAGTGAAATCGAACACCTTTTTGTGCCCGCACTGATTGCGATGATATATTCGCATACCTTCGTTTGATGTAACTTTCACATGTTCGAGTGATTTTTTTTTCTCTCACGCCGATTCGTATCTCGTCAGAAGTTGATTTAGAAGAGATCTTGGTTGCACACATCCGGCGCCTCTCACGATGCAACGTCCTCGCATTGTATCTGTTGTGCCGACCGTGGATGAATGAAATGTAAAAGAGAAATGAGTGCCGATTGCGTTACACGACTTTATTAATCGACGCTAACGACCCACGGGATTGTATCTGCCGAGCAATCGAGCTTTTCACGAGGCGTGCAAAGTCGCGGAAATTAAGTAAGCGGCTACCGTTAATTAAGTGTATCGGAAAACGTTAATGCATATTCGCGGTCCTCGCGTGTGAAAAAAAAAAAAAAAAAAAAAACCAACATAAATCCATTGATGAAACGATATTGATATATTAATTAGAACGATGCAACAGGTGATAGAGAGACATAACGCCGGAGTACGGGCGTAAATTTTATATCGAGAAGTTAATTCGAGGGTACGAAAAAAAAAAAAAAAAGTAGCCGACACTGGGGCAAAATGGACCGGTGTCTTTCTTCTGGAAAGGGGATTTCCGTTGCTCCGCGGAAAAAAATTTGTAAGAATAGATTATTTTGTCTCGATCCCCAGTCTAAATGAAAATTAAGCCTGCAGTGGGGCAAAATGGTCCCGTGACCTTCCTTCGAAATGGATATTTTTCGTTTCGTGACTCGCTGAGGAAATTTGTTAAAATTTTTCACTCTGCTCAGGCATCGATTAAAAAAAAATGTTTACCAAAATATAAGACGGGGGCAAAATGAGACGATCGGTTGTGTGGGCTGTTGGGAAGCCAGGCATCGGGTTAGCGGGTCAGGAGTTAAATGACCCACGTTGGCATTTAGATTTCACTTTCACTCATCTCCGTCGGAGTTGTGTGGCCTCCTCCCGACGCTGGGGGGCGTCGTTCGAGAGTGAAGAAACGGCAACCGGGAAGTGAGATGCGCGCGGCCTCGCACATCATCGGCATCCTTCGATCTCTTTCTCCTCAAACTCTCTCTCCGAAATAACAGCTGCCTCGTCGACGTACGAAAGTTTCGACGCGCATACGTGTGACGCGGCAATGTTGCGCAATCGTCTCTCGCTTTTACACCTCTGTCCTGTCTGGATCAATTGGGGAGATCTCGATCGGTCGGAACTTTCGACGATGAGTTTCGAACTCTTCAGTCTCGAAATTAAATTTCTACTGTAATTTCGTGGTGGTCCATTTTGCCCCCTCTCTCCAATTTACAGCCGCCAATAGTATCCTGGTCCCATTTTTGATCCTATATGTATATATATAGGTACTGGATTCATCTATACATATAAAATATGCAGTATTATGAATTATGTTGGGGTATTTATATATATGTATATATATATATGTATATATTGATGGACAAAAAAATTGCAGATCGTTGCAGCAATTTTGGGAGTGGCGTTTGCCCAGAATTACCGTGATCAGGAACAGGATCAGAGGCAGGTGAATGGCGACGACAGGCGGCAAACTTCGACCACACCGATCCCTATAATCCAGTGGAACAAGGAGCAGGAACACGATGGCACGTACAGAACAAGGTGAGTCAAACATACGTACAGCGCAGCTTGATTTATGTACATCGGTGCGGCCTCGAGTCGTGTACACGATGGTTTTTCCGACGCGCTCGTTGCTCTTCGTCTCTTCGTCGGGACGAAGGTGCGGTTCTCGTCCGTGTAAACCTCAAAGAACAGTGTGCAAACCTACACGAACCGTCGCGCTGTGCGAAATCCTTGAACTATCCGCGCGGCAAGTTGGAACGCTCGATACTCCTCCGCTTGATTCATTCGCCGCGGTACACTCGATGCCCTTTGCGAATTACCATGCCAATTAATCTGTTAATTGATTGGCGGTTCATACGGTTTGTCGATAGCTACGAGACCGGCAACAACATCATAGCGGAAGAGAGCGGTTACATAAAGACCTTCGGCGAGGGCGCCGACAAGACGGAGGGTCTCGTGCAACAGGGCAGCTACTCGTACACGAGTCCCGACGGTCAGGTAATTTCCGTACAGTACACCGCCGACGAGACTGGCTTCCACGTGTCCGGAGATCACCTTCCCACGCCACCGCCTGTGAGCGAGGAGATTCAGAAAGGACTCGACCTCATCTACGCTGGTATACGACAGCAAGAGGTAACGCTTCGCTCTCTGTTTACTCTGTTTACTGTTATTATTATTCTGTTTACCCCCTCTCTTATTATTGGAATCGTTTCGACCGTTGTACGTTTTCGTTCCGGGGCGGTTGCACGTTTTGTTATGGACGTTGTTTTCATACGGGTTTCACACTTTCCATTTTACCCCACCTTGACTGACCCCGATCGGACTGTATGAATATTGGTTTTTTTTTTTTTTTAACGCAGGAGGCCGATGCACGCGACGCTGCCCAAAAGGTTAACCAACCGCACAGCCAACAGATCGATAGGAATGACGAAAAGAAATTCAGATTCTAAGTGGACACCATCGAAAACCATTCGACGAATACCAAATTACTTTATTTCCTTCTGTTTGTATGCTTGTTGAGGATTACGTTTTCATTTGTTTCTTCGCTGTCGCGTACGAGATATACTGGATGATCATTTGTAATTGTATATGCAATCGACGCGTTCACTATCATCGGGCGCTTTTCGATCGTTAGCACTGAATTATATAAATTATGCCGATTTATACGGATCGGTTATCTATACGTATGACTTTACTTATTGCGCATTCCCACCGTCAAAATGGACGCCGGAGGATTCCCGCCATATAGTTTTCGACGATCTATTTGTCGTGTCGCACTTGTTTTTTTATTCACACTGATGTCGAGACTTTTCCAAATGGCGCCGGTTTGAAGTGTAGTTCATCTCAGTTGGTCAGTTCGAACGCGTCGCGAAATTTCTTAAATTCTTGTACACAGCCTCGTCGACTCGACGAACCGATTCGATTAACAGGCAATATCAGTATGATCGAGTCAATTTCTTGTCAGTCGTGCCATTCGAAAACGTAACTTTGATTTTTTTTTCCTTCGAGAGTCGAGTCTCGACACAAAGGCGTCGAGTGTTGATAGCAATCGCATAACTCTTAGCGAAAAGCGAATCCTTCGTGTCGTGTGCTTTACAGCAGGAATCTCAAGTCGCGAAAGCAAACACACCCGTACTGCAGTGTCAGGCCGATTCAAGCTGACTTCGAGTTAATTCATCGTGCCCGTCGACGAGTACATAAACACGATACCTAACTTTCTTAAACAAAGTACGTACATTCACGTCCAAAATGTTGTACCGTTATCCTAACCGCCTAGCAACCACGAATAATCATTGGATCTTTCTCAATTGACGAATTTCCCCCACTCTTCGATTCGTGCGAAGTCTTATTTCGGAAGTTTGAAAGGAAGTAGCATCTGAATTGAATGTACTCTTATCTAAAATCTTGGCATCTATTCTCTCGGGTCTGTGTTGTAAGTACAGTGAATAATTGTGAAATTATTGGTCGTACGATTGTGCGAACAGTGGTTGATGCTCGACAAGTGAAAAACTGGTAACTCCTGATGTTGCGGCGTACATCGGAGACAATGTCTATGGACGACGCAGACCAGCGTCGGACGAAGATAAGCTTACAGAGTATTACAAAATGCTAGCTTCTTTATTCAAAAGTTTCGTGAACGATAAATTCTTCAAGCGAGAAAGCCCGTTCTCCGTCCCCGCTGCATACAAATCGACAAGATCATGAAATAGATGCGACATCGAATAAAGGTAATAAACATTCCGTTACAATTATTGGGTAGTCGGTGGCGATCCGCCATTGTCGTATTGTGCCTTGTTCTTGAGAAGATAACCGGCAAGGAAGCTGATAGGGTCGGCAGGTCTCTCTTTGGCGAGACTGGAGAGGGCTTGAAGTAATATTGGCACAACCGTCTGATCCAGGTACTGTCTCGTAGGAAGCGACTGAACTTCGACGCGAGACTTCTTTGTAGGACCTCCAGACAGATCGGTGTCCTTGTCCATACTTATGACGTTCTGAATTTAACAACGGACAAAAAATTAGTTTTGGGTTACACCGTCGAGTTATAAAATATTTAATTTAGAGGAATAAAAATTTTTATTTTTTTAATTGAGAGCAGGGAAAGACGTTGTAATATTCGAGAAAGTTGCTGTAGACATTTTTTTTTAAATTTCATTCACCGATTGCCTTTGAGGATCAATCGAACGGCAGAAAAGAACCAGTGGTTTCAGGTTATATCGACTTACGTGTGCGGCCTCTGACACGACATTGGCTATGGGCTGAGACGGTACCGCTTCTGTTCGCTCCTCCGCCGCGTTCTCTGCCATTTGGAAACGTATTTATTTTCCTATCGATCGCGCCACAGTCACGACTGAACGACGAGATAATAAAATAAAAAGCTCCCGTGACAGATCGATTGTGAACGACACAGGTGAGAGGGCCGAATCGAAATAAAGAGACTCACCACCGCCAGACGCCATGGTGTAAACAATCGGCTTTGCCCATCGCCGACTGCGCCGAGAGATCGCAGCGACACTGCGCTGCAGTCCGACTCTCTTGGCGGGTAACTGGTTTGGTGGCGCTCAGTGTATCTGACATCACTCATTCTACATGACTGTCGCGACTTTGATAGTAGTTGGAAAGGTTGGTCCTCTATTTTATTATCTGTTTTCTTCTGTTTAATCTATTATTGCACAATAATTTTTCCGTGAATAATAATCCGTAAATAAACGTGATAAATAACGCATAGATTCATCCGGACACAATTTTACGACTCTTCGAATTCGACACCGCCATTTATACTCAGATCGATTAACTTACTAAATTATCGACTAGTCAATCGTTTGCTGTTCGATTTCGTATAACTACATATTTTCTTCATGCACAAAGCTTCAAATATAAATTTTCTTGTTCCTTTATTCAAAGCTATCAAAGATTTATAACCTCATTAGAATGTTAAAGAGATTCGTTCATGCCTACGAATAAATAAATAAATTCCAGAAGACACCCAAAGAGGAATGAAAAATTATGACAATTATTATCATTTTTCAAGGAACGACAAACGAGCCTTCAAGTGCACTCTCTCCTCTTCGTCTCTCGCTTTTGCTTTCCTTCTTTCTCTCCCTTTCTCTCCAATTATTTCACAATGGCCCGTCGACGAATTCTCTCCACCAGCCTGGCGTGGCACTTCATTGAATTACCGGTGATTGTTATTTAAAGCACAGTTAGTTATGATTATTACCAGTCGGCGAAGCGCGCCAAGTGCACCCACTTAAATTTCAACGGTTCGCGGAACCGACGGTAATTAAAATTTGCGAAATACCGCGCGAACCCTAACCTCATTGTAGTGTTCTGGGTCTCTCTCTCTTCGCTTCTCCGTAGATCACGTGGGCCGTCAGCGGCCTAGAGGTCGAATAGTACACAAGCGCTCGTACGATACTCGACCAATACAACACTTTTTGGCCAGTCGAGTCGTTGGACGCACTCTACCACTGACGAATAACACGATTTCTGATTAACACCGAGCGGTTCTAAAAGCTTCATCGGCAACATTGGGAGTACACAGGCTGGATTAGAATTCGGTGAATTTAACCTCCTAATGGCTCTATCGAAGCTTTCGCTCGATTATTAATCATTCGTGACTCCACGCACGCGTCGTATGGCTAATCCAGTAATCGGATTATGTCGGCTCGTGCAATCTCTTGGAATTAATAAACATATATATATATATATGTATATATATATATATATATACAATGAGCCGTGCGAAGTGCGCGCCCGGCAAGCGGAATCGTAATGGCGGCGTCACGGACCCGTGAGCGATCGAACAACGACTCGTTGGACGAGTCGTGATTTTCATCGATGATCTATCAAAGCCCATATATTATTCGCGAAGGTTAATTATAAGGTACAACGATCGGCACCGCCT